>PVLD010004509.1:0-124277 GCA_004027595.1 Dinomys branickii | reverse complement strand
CGGAAAAAAAAAAAAAAAAAAAAGAACTCCTCTCCCACTGCAGAGCTAGAGCTGGAGACAAAGTCCCTGCCATGCACCCTACTCCAGCTCCCAATCCCCTGAATCTCCTGGCGAGGACCAGCAGGAGCCAGGCAGATTCCAGCAAAGAAAACCTCAACCTCTCACATTTTGAAGACTCGGCGGATTCTGCCTCATTCCCAGTAAACTAGAAATGTCGACATCGAGTGAGGTTGACGCAGGGAGGCCTGTGCCGGCCAGACCTTGCTGTGGCGCTACTGGAATCCAATCCCCCCAGAGCTGGGGACCCTGGGGGGGGCCTGTGGATTCCTGATGTTGGCCACCCAGAGGTGGGTGTTCAGGGACAGGAAGGGGCATTTGCAGAACTCAAAAGCCGAATGTGCAGCACCCTGCCACCTCTGTGGGTGAGTGTGAGGGGACCCTGCACCCACTCTGGGACGCTCAATCTAACCACGCCAGTCTTCAGTTCCACCTGCTGGGGCATCAGGAGGGTACAGCTGGCCTCTAGGGTTATTTTTAAGCCTAAAGTCAATTCTGGATGTGGTAGCCCAGTCCCTGGCTCTCAGTCAGTGTAGCAATAAAGTGACAGAAGGCAGGCATGGTGGCCCACACCTGTGATCCCAGCACTCTGGGAAGCAGAGGCAGGAGGATCACAAATTCAAGCCCAACCTTAGTTGCTAACCCAAGTTAAGAACTTAAACTACCTCAAACAAACAAAAAGTAGGAGTACTGGGGATGTCACTCAGTGCAGAGGCCCCAGATTCAACCCACAGTACTGGGGAAAGACCCACAACCATGGGAGCAGCAGGTGGAACAGGCCGGACCAGTGGTTGGATCAAAAACACAACCTCATCTCCTTGTCTCACCATCTCTTTAAAATGTAGTCAGAGGGTGACTCAGCAGGAGGCGACTTTTCTGATCTGTTTTGACAGTGACAGTCCCTAAGCTGCAAACAGTCTGAGGCAGCACGGGAAACCCGTTCAGATTTTCTGCTGCAGGTGGCTTCTGTCACCAGGCCCAGACCTCATACTGGGAGCCCACCCCACTCCCACTCCCACCACCCCCAAGGAACAGCTTTGCTCTCAAGTCTGTTACTGTGTCTTGGGTAGGTCATGGGGGGCTCTCAGGCTCCCTTCCATGTGAGCCCTGCACCCCACGAAAACCCCTCCCATCCATCCGGAAGATCCTGTCAAGCAGGTCCTGCGGGGACTGCAGATCAGCTCTCCTGGCTCACCTCCTGCGTCAGGAACTATACACTGGCTCCCTCCCTCCAGACTCAGCCCTCCGTGCTTGTCCCTGTCCAGGCCACTTGAGCTCTCTCCAGTCCCCCAGCATCCCCCGGCCTCAGGAAGCACCAGCCAAGCTCTCTCTGGTGGTCTCACTAAGCTCTGGGGGAAGGCGGTGGCTGCCCCGTGCCCCTGCCCCCAAAGCTGGGGAGTCTTCTCCACTCTGCCTTTCCCCGGGTTTCCTGTTCAAGGCCCAGGGTACTCTCCGCCCCTTCCTCTGTGGATTCTGTGGCCAGTGACCCACTCTGGAACTGACACTCATTGTCTGTTGGTGACCATTGTCCAAACTGATGTGAAAGTGTCCCCTCAGCCACCCTCCCCTCCAAATGGCCAGAGGGCAGGGAAGGGGGCTGCTCATGAGGGTTGGCTTTATCGCAAGGAAAGCACTTTTTAGGTAGCAAGTGACAGGATTTTAAAATCAGCTCTCTTTCTTCCTTCCTTAATTCTACCCTGCCTCCTGCCCTCCCTTCCCTTTCTTCCTTTTTCCTGTGCTGAGAATTGAACTGAGGCCTTGAGCGTATTAAGCACGGACTCTACCATTGAACTACAACCCTAGACCCTAAATTCTGTTTTGCTGTAGCCCAGACTGACCTCAAACTCACAGCAATTGCCCTGTCTCAGCCTCCTGAGTGCTAGGATTCTAGGCATGTGTCACACCCCCAACTAAATCCTGTTTTAAATCAGTAACATATACTCACTGTAGAAACCCTTTAAGTGCATAAATGAAAAATAATGAAAATTGCCAGTGGCAAGTGCCACAGATATTTAGTCTTGTTTCCTGTCCACACACAGAAGAATCGCTTATAAGGATAGTGTGCACTTTTGTGTCCCAGTCACCAGATTGCTTCTGCTGCTCTCTTCTCTGTAACAGGACAAGATATCATTTACATAATATAAAAGTCACCACTTTCAAGTGTACAGGTCAGGGGCTCTTAGAATCTTCACCAGAATATTGTGTAAATACTTAGGCTGATTCCAGAATGTTTCTTTCCATCATTCTCTGAAGAGCCCTCGTAGGGATTCTTAGTTGCAATTCTGCATTTAAGGCCTGTCCATGTTGTAGCATGAGTTGATACTTTGTCCTGTTTTATGGCTGAATATCCCACTGTGTAGATATAATACATCTCTTCTACACATTTACTGACTGACGACGTTTGCGTTGTTTGTGCTTGTAACAAATTCTGTATTACACTGCTGTGAACATCTGTGTCCAAGTGTTTGTGTGGACATGTTTTCACTTCTTCTGGACCCAGACCTAGGATAGTGGAATTGCTGGGTCGAGGCTAATTCTATGTTTAGCTTTTTGAGGTTCTGCCAGACTGTTTTCCATACCAGCTACACAATTTTTGCATTCCCACCAGCAATGCGTGAAGATCCCAATTTCTCCACATCCTCACCAACACTGATTATTTTCCCTTCCTCTTACTTTTTTTAAATTGTAGTCATCTTTGGGAGTGTGAAGTGATATCTCATTGGGGTTTTGATTTGCATTTTCCTAATGAGTAATGCTTTTGGCAGGGATATGGCTTTAAATTGATTTTAAGGGACATGCAAATTTCAATGTACATTACTATAATGTATTTTAATGTTATTATAGAATATTCAAGTTTTTTCTATTTTTCCAATCACTTTTTTCTTTTCTTCAGTTTTTTAAAGAGATGGGTTTTCCGCTGGGCATAGTGGTGCATACCTATAATCCTAGCACTCTGGAAGACTGAGTCAAGAAGATCACAAGTGTTCAAGTTCAGCCTGGACAACTTAGTAATTCAGCCAGACCCTCTCTCAAAAAAAAAAAAAAAAAAGCTGGGGCTAATATAGCTCAGTATGGAGGCCCTGGATTTAATTCCCAATACTGAAGAGAGAGAGAGACAGAGAAACTGTGCTGGCCAGGCTGGCCTAGAATTCTTAGGCTCAAGGGATCCTCTTGTCTCAGCCTCCCAAATTGCTGGAATAACGTGCATGAACCATTGCACCCAGCTTAATTCACTCTTACATGTATTTATTCTTTTTTTCCTGATACCAGGAATCGAACTTAGGACCTTGCACTTGCCAGGTGGGCACTTAGGCCACTGAGCTATATCCCCAGCTCACTCTTACTTGTAAGGCTTTGTATATTGTAATAATCTCTGATTAAACAACAGTAATTCATTCATTCATTCATTCATTCATTCAATTATCCATCCAATACCTATCATGCCAGCCAGGCCCACCCTAGGTGTGGTTGCACAGTGCTGACTGAACCACGGAGATCGGATCCTGCTCTCCTAGAACACACAAGCTGGTGACTTACTAAATAATCACACAGGTTAGATCTGATGTCAGAAAGCCTCGTGTAAGGAAAGCCACGAGTAAGGAAATATTCAGGGTGTGCATAGGGATGGAGGGAGTTGTGGGAATCCCCAAATCCATAGCCCATCGGATGTAGAGGTCCATGGGGAACCTGAAGAAGGGACAGCGAGCCCTCAGCCTATGTGGTCTGTGTTACCCCTGGGAGGTGGTTCAGACTTTGGTTAGATTGTGGGACCCATTTAGCTTTGTAAGAGCCATTTAACTATGGCTGTGCTGGGGTGGGATGGGGTGGGGTGGGGGCACCCCGACCTATCAAATCCTCCCTTTGGGGGGCATGGCTGCACATGGAGAATTTGGGAGTGAGAACTGAGAGCACCTGCAGGGAAGGAAGGGAAACCCTGGGGCCATGGAAGCCACAAGCAGGCAGGAAACCGGACCAGAGGCCACAGGAAGCAGAAAGCCTGAGCTGGACAGCGGGGAGGACCTAGCCAGGCGCAGCCACAGGTAAGGCAGGGCAGAGGCGGCAGGGTGGGAAGCGCCATGGGCTGAGCCCTCCTGACAGGTTCCCTCTCCTCCTCTGCAGAGATTTGCACACGCCCTGGCTCAGCTGTATGGCAATTCATGTTTTCCTCATTTCCTCTTCTACGTTGGGAGCTGGAAACAGTCTCTGCGACTTACACAGGCCTCACGTTCCAGACCCGTGGGCCTAGCCTGGCTCAAGCATCCCCAACCTTTGCAGACAGAATTTGGGAATGGGAGAAGCTCTATGAATGAGCACAGAAAAAAGGGCAGGGTACGGCTAGCTCCATAGCTCAGGCCCCAGGGGCCAAGAAGCCCAGATCTGACCCTGAATCACTGAACAACCCTGTGCAAGTGCTGAGACCTCTCTGGGCCTGTTTCCTCACCTGCAGAAGTAGGTAGTTTCTGAGTACCATCTTAGTGTCAATATTTGGGGAATCTGTGATGTGAGACGCAAAAATCACCTTTCAAAGAAAAGCTAGAAATTTAAGTAGGCCAGTGAACACTGTCATTTGTTTGAAAAAATGCAACACCAAATGTTTAAGAACACCAATAATACTGTTTTTAAATGTGAAATAAAAATCTTCATGCAATCAGGATATTTAAAATTGAAGAGTCTGAAGGGCTAGCAAATGTCCCCCTCTACACAAAGAGGACATCTGCTGTCCTAAGGCCCATGGAGCCCCCAAATTAAATAAGCATCCTAGAATATCAAAGAAGCCCAAGATTCTGAAGTTCTGCAGATTTTAGGACTCCAAGATTCTAAAATTTCCAAGATGTCAAGACCTCTAAAGATCCTGAAAGTTCTAAAATTTTCCAGACTCTTGAACTTCTATAGGTTTCCAATGCTGACCCCTAAAATCCCCAAATCTGGGCTAGGGATATAGCTCAGTGGCACAAGCAGCTGCCTGGCAAGCACAAGGTCCTGAGTTCTATTTCCGGTACAAAAAATAAAATCCTCCAAATCCCCACCATAAGCCCAATGAGGGCCCGCCTGAAGGAGTTTCAAAGCACAGGGCCATCCTCACCACTGCTCTGTCTTGGCTCCCTTGGGCATAGTGCCCCCAAGGATGGGGGACCCTATGACAAAGAGCCTGTGAGGTCCCTGAGAAAGTGTGCTGGCCCTAAGTGTGGCCCCTGGACCCACACTGCTCTCCAGACCCGTAACGGGTTGGTAATGCTTCTCTAGGTAGGGAGGGCTATTGTCTGGGGTGCTGAGCCCCAAGACTCACCTTGTTATCCCTTCTTGAGCACTCTGCCCTCAGAGAGTCTAGTGGGGACACTCAGCAAGCAACAGGAGCCCTAGGAAGGGATTTAGAAGGGCAGTGACATTGGCAGGTTGGGTCCCTCTGGGTCCCCAGGGTCACCAGCCATCAGCTTCCCCCTCAGGAGGAAGAACTGCCAGGCTGCAGTCCCTAGCCAGTTGGGGTCCCCCACCTGTTCCCACTTGGCTTCTGCTGTTCCGGGCATGCTGGTCCATCTGCCCACCCAGGGCCTGCCCCTCTACCTTGCAGCCCATGGGGGACTCCAACCTGGCTTCAGCTCTGGTTCTGCCACCCTCATAGGCTGCTCTCCATGTCCCAACTGTGATCCCCACGAGGCGGCCACACCATGCACCTCAGGGAGTGGAAAAGGCACTGGGCTGCCACTTTCCCCCAAATCAGGGCTCTCCTGAGGGGCACCAGGACAGCAGGTGGAGTGGGAGGAGACTTTGGAGGGAGTGAAGACCCAGAGCCCAAACAGCTTGCATCTCCTGACTGTGAACCCTGGAAATTCTACTTCTTCCGCCCCCAGGGGGAGTTTTAACTCCTGATCTCATTCAGTTGTAGGGGAATTGGGTGATGGGCTACTGAATCCTTTCCTATTAAAGGACCCATCTGGTGCCCATCACTTCCCCACGGTCCCTTCTCACACCCCGTACCCTGAATTTGTGTCTCCCGCAGTAGCACAAGGGGCGTGCTGAGGCAGGCGGCAGAGAGCCGGAGGCTGGGTTTTAACGTGAACACCAGCTCTGGGTCCCCACACGGCCTCCTGGCTCCATTCATGAGCACAGTATTTTTAGCCCAGGAATGGCTAGCTGCCTGCAGTTCAAGGGGGCGGTGGCCGGGCCATGTGTCAGGTCTGAGTGATTGTGGACTCACTCTGCCCAGGAAACAAGCCCACAGGGGCCAGCTGCTGGATCCTGGAAGAGGAAGAAGTTCCGTAGAACGGGAAGCTTAAACCTACTCATCCCAAAGAGACGCCTAGCCCCGGGAGAGACAATAGTACTGATCATTGTGCAGGGATCATTTCCCAGGCCCAGGCACTGTCCATCAGTTTTCAATGTTTCAACTTACTTTGTCCTCACCATCAAGTAGACACTATTTTCATCCCCGCTTTACAGATGAGGAGCAGTTAACTTAACCTAGGTGGGTGGAGCAGAAGCACTGGAAACCAGGCAGTGAAACTGCAGCATCCATGACGCGATTTCCTGGTCACTCTGAATCGGACCTCGAGTAGACAGTCATCTACTACCTCAGGCCCCAGACTTGGGCCCCTCGCAGCCCATAGAAGTCTCTGGGATTGTAAAGGATATTAATCCGACACTTTTTGGCAAGAAAAGGGGCCCAAACAGAGCTCAAGGTTATCCAGCCATTTGACCCTAATAACCAACCCAGAATTCTTCCCCCTGGGTGATTCCATACACCAGGTTCATCTCATTACCTGCCCACCTCTTTTGCCCACCCCTGGCTTCAGAACTTGACCTGTGTCCCTGGATCCCTCCTCAGCTCGCTTTAGAGCAAAGAGCCTGGACTCAGGAAGCAGATGTGAGGTGCGCTTCTGACTTGGTATGTGATTTGGAGCAAGTTACCTCATTTCTCTGAGCCTGTTTTCTCCTCTATAAAAAGGACACGATATCTTCACAAGGCTGTGTCGTGAGTTTAAATCTCCTGGAGTGTCATTAAATGTGGATTTTTTCTGGGGCTCCTTGAACCGTACCGCTCATGGCCCTAGCCGTGAGCAATATGCATGCTACACCATGCCCAGGGTCGCTCCTGAAACAGAAACTCCAATGGTACAACTGCAGCAGCTGCAGCCAGCTGTTAGGGAGCGATCTCGAGCAAATTATGCCCGCCTACATCTGCACAGGGCTGGAATTCTGCAAAGAAGACAGTTTGGCAGAGAAGGAGAAGATGAGACCTGCCCATCCTCTGAGCCAGGAGACAGGAAAGCAGAACAGGGGAGGCAGAGGCCAGGGCCAGCGTGGCCACGCCCCTCTGGATGACCATGGAACAGTCTCTACCCCGACCCCACCCCACAGCCTCAGTCTCCCAGAGGTAGAGGGACAGGGCTCTTTGATGCTTTTCCTGCCCCTGCTGTCTGTGTCTTGATTAGGGCAGGACCCCTTCAGGGGCTTGGGATCTTCATGACCACCTCTGCCCCCTGCCCCTCCCCTCAGGGACCTCCATGCCCTGGCTACTGGGCTCACCCTGGGCAGGTCCTGTGGTATCCTCAGTCTCTTGCCTCACTTGGTCTACAGGTGACTTTCCTCAGTTCTGAATCCCAGGTGCCAATGTCCTGGCCAGGAAGTATGATCGGCCCCCACGGGGTGGATCATGTGTCATGTGTTATTGGCTGGGAGTGGAAAAGCTTCTCCCAAAATAGGGTGTCAATGAAGGAGTCGTGAGGGCGTCTCTCCTTCCAAAACCAAACAAGCCCCCCTAGAATGTAAATGAGTTCTGTGGAAACCTGTATCTACATTTATTCTTCATTTATCCAGAAAGATTTCTGGAAGTAACTGGCAATGGGCTGACCATTAAAAAGAAAAAAAACTTCCCCTTACACCCAGCTGGGAACATAAATGTCAAAAGTCTGTGCCCTTGACTCATCAAAGAATCCTCTCCCTGGTCATTTATTAACTCTTACAGGATGCACAATTCTGACACAGGTGCCTCACTGGTTTTCCACTGGAAGGATTCATGATGACGTGGTGGCAGCTAACTGCAGATACCTTGGAGCAGGAAATCATGACAAACACAAAAATGAGAGTAAAACAACACTTTTAAAGCAGACACAAGGATCTAGCGGCTGGGGCAACATTCACCACTCCAGCCCTTGACAGTTTAGGAGTACCCTAAACTCTTCAGTGTGTATAAGAGTTGGCAGACATAGCAACCCCAGGACATTAGGCAGGAGGAAAATCACGCTGCCTGGACGTCACTTGAGATGATATCAGTGGTAACACATCAGGAGAAATTTCCGTTTTCTTTTTTAAAGGATGGTTTTAAGTTTTGAACAGGAGGACTAGGCCTCATCTGGAAAACATGTTCTTGTGGACTCATGCACTATAAATGATGTATGACTATGCAAGGGTTTACAAGCCACTCCAACAAAAATAATAAATGGCACAATTTTGAAACCAAACTCTGTAACTAGCAGCTAGAATTTCCTCGTTGGAAGAATGAAGTGCTTTAGCAGTGACTTCAGTTGGATTGAGGATCTCAGGGATCCTGCCAAGAGCAGACGATTCCACAGCCTCACCTCAGACAAGACCCTCACACTCAGTTATGGGACAGGGAGGAGATTCTGTGGGACTGTGGAGGGTTCAAACCTGACTCCTGGGGTAGGGGGATTCAGGGTCCTCAGAACTATGGGTCCCAAAAGTCCTACACAGCAAAATTATGTGAAGTTTCCAGAGGCCTGGGAGAGGAAGTAGGAGTGTATTTTAACGTTTCATTTATGTATTTATTATTTTACATTTTTTTGAGAAAGGCTCTCGTGAAGTAGTTCGAGCTGGTCTTGAACTAACTAGGTATTCCAAGCTGGCTCAAACTGTAGGTGATTCTCAGCCTCCTGAATGCTGGGATTATAGGGCTGAGCCACCACACCCAGGCAGGAGTATATTTTAAATGCATTCTCTAAGTGGTTCTGGGGTCTATGAACCCTCCCCCCATTGAGAATGCTGCTTCTCCCACTTCACAGATGGGGAAATCAAGGTCTGGAAAGGAACAGAGCAATGGCTCAGTCATACAGAGTCAGAAGCCCAGGAAAAAACAGGGTTCTTTCCACCACATTCCGCCTGCCCCCGGACAGCCTCCTGGGGCATTCCAAGGACCATGTAACAGGAAAGGAGATGTCAGCCGTGCCTATGCTGATGTTGGAGGGCTCACTGTCACTCCAGACGCAGCCCTCAGCGCACAGGCAGCCAAGCCCCGTGAGCCTGGTTTTCCGGCTGGGATCAGGGATGGGATTACAAAACCCAGCATTGATTTTGTATTCCCCCAAGAAAATAAATCAGCAGTTTTGCTCCAAGCAAAGTGGTCAGAGGAAGCAGTGTTCTTAGCTAGCAGGAGGGCTAGGATTCTTTCCAGCCCCCAAGGCCCTCCAGGGCTGCCTGAACATCCCGAAGGCAACTGACATGGAGGCAGGACCTCAGACAAAGTGCACTTTGGGCTTCACACTCAGGAACTCTCTTCTCTCTGCAACAGTGGGCAAAGACCCAGGAGGTAGAAGGTGACTGTCTTTCTGGGGGCACAAGGAGTTTCTCCTCCCGCTTCTCCTACCGCTCCCTCGCTTCTGATTTCTAAAAATGAGTGGCAGTAGACTATATGACTGCTGCTAGGTTTAACTGACATCCAGGGCTGCTGCATAGAATTCCTCAATGGCAAATGGCAGTAGTGCTGACTGAGAAACCCTGAACTACAGGCCTAGTGTGTCATGGACGTTAGGAATCTGGGTGTGAATCCAGATTTTATCTTCAAATGCTGTGTGAGCTTGCGAAGGCTGCACCCTCTCTGGGACTTGGACTCTTGTAAGAACAAGGAAACAGGAGAGGCTTGTCCTTAGGGGCTACACAGTTTAGGGACTCGAGTCCAGGAAGATGATGGTCTTGCCTTATGCCTCAGATCTGGCTGTTACAGGAATGGCGACTACCCAGCCCTCCTCCATGATGTAGGCAGTCAGCTTTTTTGAACACCTCCCCCAGTGCGCAATATCTGGAACTCCTGCTCCACCAGGAACGGAAAAACCATTATCCGCAGATGACATCACTTTGCAAAAATGCAGGCAGTGGTTGCCAAGCAGAACTCCAGGGAAGGGGAGGGAAGAAAGGGTCGGGAGCGTGCCAGCCACCAGCTGCAAAGCATCTAGCACCTCCGCAAGTCTCAGGTTGATCCTGAGACAAAACTGCTCTGGACTTTGGTCCTCCTAGCTCTCTGAGAGGCTGCACCTGGATGGTGTGGCCGGGACCCCTTCCCGCTAGGACAGTCCAGCATCCCCTGAGTCTTCAGGTGGAATCTCAGCAGACAGCCACGCTGCAGGTGAGCCAAGGGCGGCCCGAGGTGGGGCCAGATACAAAGTGCACAGGGAAAGCCCTGTGCCACATCGCTCATCCTACAGGGCTGGCCATGAGGCCTACCTGCTACCCAACTGGGAGGGCATCTTGACCCCATAGAGTGCTGGCCAGTCGTCATGGGGGATCCCTGCTTCCGTGCACAGAGGAGGGCGGCCTCCATGCCCGTCTTGCCACCTGCAGGCTCGGGGTAAGGGGACATAGTCCATGAGGATGAGGACAAACACATGGACCCAGCCTGCTTGTCCTCCCCAGGCCATCCATCTAGTCCGTGGACACTTCCCGGGCACCCACTGTGTGCCGCCTCAGGGCCCCAGACACCCCACAGTGAGCATGACACCCCAGATGAGCCTGAGGCTGGTTTGAGGGGCAGGTGTGTGGGAAGGAGGCCTTGAGGCACAGCCGCCGGACCAGACAGACAGGACTCTTGTCCTCGCTCTGCTCACGCCAGCTATAGGTCTTGGGGAGGGGGGTCCATCTTCTCATAAAGACCAGCTCCAGGGAGCAGAGGGGCCCAGGCCACCCTGGAAGGAAACTTGGGAAGGTAACTAGGAGACCTGGGCTCTCATTTCGCTCTGGATAACGAGAGATTTGGTCCAGAGACTGTGGGGTCTCTTTCAGATCTAGGTGTTGGTAGCTCCAGGAGCAGATAAAAACAAATTGGCTTTAGAGCCTTACACAGCAGCAGAACGCAGAAGGGTTGTCTTCACAGTGTGATAGTCCCCTTTCCTGCCCTCATCCAAATTGAGGACAGTCACCATTCCTCCCTGCTTTGTTCTAAATGGAAGAAGGCACCAGATCTCCCCTGGCTGGAAGAGGCAGTGTTACCTAATGGTTAGGTCCTGGGCACTGCCAGGAAGCCCCTGTCCCCTGCCAGGCAGTCCCTGTCCCAAAGCTTCTGGTACTGCAGGCCCCTGTCTTGTTCCTTCAGGCCAGAGAGCATTTAACCCTGCAGCCACACCTCAGCAAATTGCCCCTCATCACATCTCCAGAGATAACTTACAGGTGGCCGACAAGTGTATGAAAAGATACGAACATCACTAATCATCAAAGAATGCAAGTCAGAGCCATAATGGGGTCACTCTTCACAGCCATCTGGAGGATGCCTACCAAAACCCAACACATACCAAGTGTTGGGGGCAGGGAGAAGAATTTAGAACCTTGTGTGCCAGAGTGGGATTGTACAAGGTGCAGCCATTGTGGAAAATGGCAGAGTGGTTCCTCAAAACAAGTCAAAAATAGAAATACCATGTGGATCCCCCAGTCCCACTCCTGGGTATATCCCTGAAAGAATGGGGGGGTGGGGCCTGGAAGTGGTACACACACACACCCATATCCACAGCAGCCCCATTTTAGATGCTCATGGGCAAATTAATGAATCATTTATTATTCATCGCTAAAAGGGAAGAAGATCCTGTCATAGCCTACAAGGACGAGCACGGAGGACATCCGGCTAAGCAAAATCAGTCAGTCACAGAGACCTATATTGTACCCACTTTCATGAAGTACTTATAATGATCAAAGTCAAAGGCAGGTAGTAGAACGATGATTGTCAGGGCTGAAAGGGGAGCGGGTGGGAAACCATTAATGGCTTTAGTCTCTGTTGGCAAGACGAGAAGGTTCTGGAGACTGGTTGCACAACCGTGTAAGTCTATGGAACTGTATGCCTAAAATGGTTCAGACGGTTTTTTAAAACTTATCAAGTTATGTATTTTAAGCATGTGCGATTTCCTGCCTGTCCATTAAATCTCAATAAAGCTCTTTGCTTGAGGTTGTCTTTTAAGGTCCCATATTAAAGTTTCTCTAGAAAAGCAGTGCAGCCCAAACATGTGCTCATGGTAGAATTTTCTGGGAATCTTTAAAAAATTTCCAAGCCAAAGCCATGCTCAGAGCAACTAAACCACAACCACTCGTGGCGGGACACAGGCACAGGGAGTTTTTGACATCCCTTCAGGTGATTCCAATGTGCACGGGAATGGGACACCCACGGAATGAAGTCCTCCGACTGTGCCATGAGTTTCGTGCTGGGTCTGCAGAACCCCCTGCTTCCCAGGCCTGTTGCAAGCAGTGAGAGGAATAGTGAATGAAGAGCAGTAGGCACAGGTCTTAGAGTACTCAGGGAGTACTTAGCTAGAACACACTAAAGTGTACTGAGGACATCACTGGTGCTGTTATTATTTCTTGAAGGAGCGCTGGTTGTTTGGGGGTGCAGGGAGGCTGTGGAAGTAGGTAAGAGGGGACCCAGAGCAAGAGGGCAGGAAAGAGGCCTGGCAAGAAGAAGGCAGGTAATGACAGGATGCGCTGGGGATCCAAGGGGCAGGCAGGGAGGACGGCAGACACCCCCACAGCACGTGGCTCCTGCCTCCAGGGGCTGCCGCCACCAAGCAGCCCATGTTGCTAAGAGGTTTCAGAAAACACCGGGAGGCACCAAGGCAAAGTGGAAGGGTCAGTGCAGCCTGCAACGAACAAACGTAGTCCATGAGGATGAGGACAAACACATGGACCCAGCCTGCTTGTCCTCCCCAGGCCATCCATCTAGTCCGTGGACACTTCCTGGGCACCCACTGTGTGCCACCTCAGGGCCCCAGACACCCCACAGTGAGCATGACACCCCAGCAGCACTTGAGGCTGGTTTGAGGGGCAGGTGTGTGGGAAGGAGGCCTTGAGGCACAGCCGCCAGGGCAGACAAACGGAACTCCTGTCCTCCCTCCCCTCACACCAGCTATAGGTCTTGAGGGAGTCCATCTTCACTTAAACCTGTTCTGCAAACGAAGATGATACATTCTAGGGGCTGTGGCTGCGGCTGCTCCTGGGGAGGAGGAGAGGGAGAGAGGGGCCCTTTCTAAGGGGCTCCACTGGAAGCTCTTCCCTCTCCCCTGGGCCCCAGCTCAGGCCTCTCCCCACGGCAGGGCAATGGAGGCAGCAATACTCTGGGGACAGAAGTCAACCCTAGTGTCTGTAAGAACCACAGATCCACACCAGGGACTCTTCCTCCAAAGCTTGGAGTCCCTACCCTGCTGGCCACAGGAACGTGGGGGACCGCAGGCAATCCCTTCCTCCCTCTGGTGTGCAGCTGTCCCATCTGCCCAGTAGGGTGGCAGGCTGGAGCCTAAGGAGTCCAGTGTGGACATTAACAGGGAAATCAAGGCCCTAGGGGTCGCTCTCTGTAAGTGGAAGGTAGAGGTCTGTGAAGGACTTGGGAGTCCCAGCCAGGTGAGGACCCCAGCCAGATCTGACTCCAAGCCACCAGCTCCTGTCCTCACTCTGCTCCACAGGCTGTGGCAGGGGGGTGAGCCAGGCCACCAAAGCCCCTCTAAAGGTGTGGCTCCCTCCTAAGGGACTCTCTTGAGCGCTAATGGGACAACCAACCTCCCTCTCCAACTGTCCTCCCAGCAGTCTAGCCTTGGATCAGTCTCTCCTCTTCTCATGCACTGCTCCCGTCATGCCGTGAATATGTCATTCAGGACCCAGGACCCCTGCTCCCCGTGTCCTGCAACATTCACTTTCCATTCTGTCACTGTCTCCATCTCTAGGCCTTTGTGGGATCTGCTCTTTTCCCAGAACACTCTCCCTGTCCCCTTCCTTGACGGCCATCCAAATGTCACCTGCTCCAGGAAACCTTCCCGCTCCCCACATCAGACATGGCCTCTCCCTCTTCTTGGGGCATCTCATGCACCCACCTGGCTCCTCCATGAGATGGGGAGGTGCCCAGGAGCAGAGCTCAAGTCTTTCTTGTCGCCCATCACCCTGGGCCCCAGAAATTACAGAGAGGAAAGGCCAAGTGACCTCTGTGCCCAGCGCTCACACCAGAACAAGCACACAGGGTTGTTCGGTGCCCCCTGGGAGCAATTCCAGGCCAGAGGTGCCTGCGCCCCAGCCAGCGCCGGGCTGGGGTGTGATCTGCCTCCGGCGGCTGTTTTTGTTTTCCTTCTCTCTAGGCAAAGGCTGCAGAGGCGTTCGGAGCCACAGCTGGTTTTTATTGCAACAAGGCTCAAAAAAGCCTTGAGCATATTTTTAGAGTGAATGGGGGGGGGAGCATATTTTCCTCACTGACCCAAGATGAGGGCTTGCTCCAATTTTCCATCTGCTCTCCCTTCTGAGTGGAGCTGCTGGAAAGGTTTCACTGCGGGAGGATCATTTGGGACAGCAGTGTATGAGCTCATAGACCCGGCAGGCAGAGGCGCCTGGATGCCATGCCCACCCCTCCCCCCAAACACAGATGCACACATGTGTGATATGGACGGAAAGGAGCCACATACTAGGTTGAAGACCATGCAGGGCAAGTGGGACTCAGAACCATGGGCAGCTCAAGCCCAAAGTGCCACCTGGAAAGGGTAACCAAACAGTGGCCCAAACTGGGGGTCTCCACCCTCACAGCCTGGAGCCCTGAGCTATGCGTCATTCACAATGGGTGCCTGAATCTATCAGACCCAGGCCTGGCTGCGACTGGAATAAAGGATATATTGGATGCATTTTTTCTGATAATAGGGATTGAAGCCAGGGCCTTCACAATGAGCTACATCCCCATGCATTTTTGAAATTTTGAGACAGGGTTTCTCTAAATCGCTAAGTTGCCCAGACTAAGCTCAAACTTGCAATTTTCCTGCCTCAGCCCCCAGAGTTCAGGGATTACAGGCATGTGCCACCACTCATGGCTCTGAATGCATTGGTGAGCAACTAGTTTTCACTTGTCTGAAGATACTGTCGGCACAAATGAAATATCAGACCATTTTAAGCATCCCTGAACTCATAGGACTTATTTTGAAATGCATTTTCTGATTGGGAAATGTTCCAGTGTGCACAGTTTGTGCTGTGGATGTGTGCATGGAGCGCTGCCACTGTGCTCAAGCTGCAGTGGAGTGTAAAAGTGTGGTATGTGTTTGATACATGCTGTGCATGGATTTGCTGTGTGCAGAATGTGGATGCCACAATCGGGGCTATTCTTGGTTCCAGCCAAGGCACATGCGAACTGAGGAAAGGGCTTCTGCTTCCCTGCCTAGTGGCAGCTTTTCCAGTGCACGTGTGTTGTTGAGTAAAGTGAAGGCAGAGGAAGGGAAAGGGACATTTTATGAACTTGCCCTTCCTACAGCCCCTGCCCCTCATTTCAGAACACTCCTTTCTCTGGTGATACCCAGTCCTGAAATCATTCAACCCAACTAGCTGGGGCAACAGGCTGAAGTGGAGAGAAGCCCAGTTCCCCGCATAGGACAGGACCGCTCCTCCCCATCATGGGACCAGCCTGCAAGGTCTCCAGGGCCAACAAGCCAGCCTGCAAGACAGGAGAACTCTGTGACACCAACAGAGACCACACAACCCCAGTAGCAACCATGGAAGCCCACAAATGTGCCCACACTGGCACCCAGGGTTCCTTGGCTCCCCACAAATATGGCCTGTTTCCCTCTTGCACTCACCCTCAAGGGGCCATAGCACCTGTGACTGTTAATCTCAATATGCAAACATCCTTGGATTAACCTAGCAGATTAGTAAACTGGGTGATTTAGTAAATTAGCAGACTGGATGTGTCTGGGTGTCCGGGTGGTTCGTAGAGGCATGACCTCGGGTGGGACCAAAACTGGCTCATGTCTTCCTCTCTACCGCTGTTCCCCTGTTCTGCTTCCTGGCTGCCAAGAACTAAGCATGCCCTGCCATGGACCGAATACCTCGACCATGAGCCCATTTATACCTGTGCTCCTTTAAGCTATCAGTGTCGGATATTAGATCTCAGCGACAAGAAAGCAGAGTAATGCAGCTCATTGTCCTGCTTTACTGGAGGAGGAAACAGACTCAGAGGGGAGGACAAACTCTCGGCAGCCATAAAGAGCCAAGAGGAGAACCCAGAGCCAGGAAGGTAGCTTCTTGACTTCGGAGGTCAGGCAAGTAAGTAGGTAGCAGCTTGTGGCTGTATCGCGGTCACCAAGGGGCACTCCTCCAATTCTCTGTCTACAAACCCAGGCCCTGCTCAGGACCAGAGCAAGGAGGAGGTGGGTAGCGGGTAGGGCTGTGTATGCCAGGCATGTGTGCTTCTCCCCTGCCCAGCCATCTCCAGGAGTGTGGCCAGGCCAGGCACCCTCTTACCAAGATAGTCCCTCCATCTCTAGGTAGGAGGACAGAGGACAGAGTTGGAGGCTCACCCCCTACTTCCTAAAACTGAAGCAGCCCAGCTGGATCCCAGAGGACTTTCTCAGGCAGTAGGCTTTTGGGGTTAAGAAGAAGAGAGAGAAACCTAGATTCAAGGGCTTCTCAGCTCTGGGATCTTGGGCTTGTCCTCCTCCCCGTTGGCACTCGGTGCCTCCCTTTCAAAATGGGAATATCAGCTGCTCCCTCTCAGGATGGCTGGAGAACCATGTGCTAGTGTGTTAAGGGTTTTGTCACCAGGCTGGCACAAGGGAGGCACTAGACTGATGTGTGTCCTGTTCTCGTCCCCAGCTGCCCTGCACCATAAATTGTAAGCTGGGCACAACTGGTCCAAAAATCCCTTCCCTTTGGGCCCCAACAGAAGTTGCAAGGAAGAAACAAACAGCAGTTCTTGGAAAGTCACCGTGGATCCCTTCCAGGAACAGGAAGGCCATGGGTCCAGGTGCCACGTGGAACCCGCGCCAACCTGGGCCTGCAACAGCTCCCTGCCCCTGCAGCTCCTCCTAGCCCCATGGTCCTTTCCCTGACTCCAGGTCTACCCCGGTACTGGGCACTGCGGACTTTTCAGTCACACCAGGCCCTCTGTCCCCAGAGCCACCTCACTTGTTTCTGCCCTACTCAAAGGCTCCAGGTTCCACGTCAGAGGCCTAAAGTCCTTATTCTGTAGATGCCTGTTCCAAGCCCTTCCTGTGTGGCCAGTGCCACCCAACCCCTCCTATGCCCTTCACCCTGTGCCCCACATGGCAGTCAGAGCCAGCTCCTCCATCCTCGGCAGCCACCTGTTTTCATCACCCGTGAGAAGAGCTTACGTCAGTGCCTGGCACTCAGAGGGCTGCTCAGCAAGAGGTCACCTACAGTCTACGGAAACACGGGACCCCTTCACAGGGTCCCTTGCTTAGAATACCACTGCCTGCCTCCAGTAACCTGGGGCTCATACTTCAAGGCCCTCCTTGGTCTTCACCTTATCCTTCATGCCCACTCCTGCAAGCCAGTGAAGGGGCCTTCTTCTTCCCAGGTGGAGCTGCTGGGGGTCCCCAAACCCTCTGCTGTCCTACCTGGCTAAGACAGCTGGAGTCCCCACCTATTTTCCGGCCTGTTCCCGTGCCACTCCCGGGTCCTGTGGATCTGGGTAAACACCTGGCAATCCTGCTTGTTCACAGCACCTGCCCAGTGACCAGCAGGGAGATGCCCAAGTCCCACTTTATCTCAAAGGTCTTATTTAGAGCTGAGTTAATTTGGATGCTGAGTTTGCTGACATTCTGGAGAAAGTAGGGAGTAATTCCAATGATGGGCACAGAATAACTTGACATTCAGGGTCAGACATGGCAACTTTTAGGAATTTGTCAACCATCCCTTGGCACAATCTCTCCACAGCTGGGGTTCTGGAAACTCCTCCTTCTCTCCAAATTTTGACCGGCTGACTCCTTGGCAGACCCAAGGTTTAATTTCCACCAGTGTGCAAAAGTTGCTGCTCTCTGCTATTTTAAATGCTCTCATGGTTATGGGCTGAAAATTGTCCTCTAAAATTCATATGTTGAAATGCTAGCCTCAGGTCCCTGAGGATGTGGCCGTATTTGGAGATGTGGTTTTTAAAGAGGCGATTAAAGTTAAATGAGGTCATTAGGTTGGGAATGACTGTCCATTTATTCCAGTATGACTGTCCCTGTGAGAAGAGGACATTTGGAAGAGATAGGTACAGAGGGAAGATACAGGAAGGAGACAGCCATGTGAATGCCAAGGTGGCTTCAGGAGCACCAGCCAACTCTGCCACCACCTCGATCTTGGAGGTCCAGCCTCCAGAACTGAAGGAAAGCCAGCCTCTGCGGCTTACGCTGCCTGGGCTGAGGCGCCTGCTGAGGGCAGCCCGAAGTGGTGGTTATGACATTTTTTTGTGTGTCTCATTGTCCTGTCATTCCCTGTCTGTGGTCATTTCCAGTCTCCCCTTGCAGAGTGAGTTCCCCGACAGTTCTGTGTGGACCTGATCTGTTCATTTTTTGTGGTTCAGATCCTATCACCTCTCCAAGAGGATCAGAGAGTGTTTCCTGGGTGAATCCTTCCAAAATGAATAGAAATGGGCTCTTGAATTATCAAATGCTGCCAGGGGGGAGCCAGACAGCACATAGCCCTCCTGGGGGGCACCAAGCCCTTGGCCCATGGTTCCCACCTTCAGCGGCTCTCACCCATGAGAGAAAGACTCCCGCTCTTTCACAGATGAGTAAGCAAGGCATATGGAAGGCAAGTCACTTGCCCAAAGTCATTCATGGAGTCAGAGCCATTAAGGAGGAGAGATTCAAACCCATTGGTCTCATGGTGGCCACAGACAGGTCAGAAGGGGTAGGAGGCTCTGCACTGCCTATTCTCTGGAAGGAGTCAGAGGGCCTGGATGTGAGTCCCCACTGCACTTTTGTACTGAGGACTTGCTGGGATTTTGTTGGGAGTGAACAAGTTACTCCCTGCCGTGGAGCCTCAGTTTCCTCATCTGTACTACAAGGCCGATAAATGTCTGACCCTGAGGGAACAGTGGTAATCCTGCGGCTGCTGGGGCTTATGCAAGTTTCCCAGAGTCCCGCAGAGGCCCTGCACCTGGTCCTGCAGGAAGTTTGACAAAGAGCTCAGGATAGAACTTCCTGCGGGTCAGCATGGGGGGATGGGCAACTCGGGTCCACCACCTTAGAGTGCTGCCCCTTCTCTATCATCCACTCTCCTCCCAGGCCTTACAGGCCACAGGACTGGAGGAGGCTCAAAGGCTCATTGTTCTCCCTCTAGGCCCAAAGGAGGTCAGGCCTGCCAGGAACCAGCAACTAAAAATAGCCCCAGTAGAGTGTTGGGTCCAGCTGTTTATCGCCCTACAGGGGTCAAGAGGTATCAGTGCTCTTCCTGGCCACCACTCTGGGTAAAGTCTAACTTGGCTAACCCCCAGGTCACCCTGACCAGAGAGCCCAAAGTCACAACCACAAAATTGTTAGTGGAAAATTCAAGGCAAGCTGTGATTCCTGCAGGACAGAGCCTAGGCACAGACTTTCAGAGCTGCGCAGGTCACAGTTCAGAGATCAGGTCCCAGTTGGGCTCTGGACTGAGAAGAATGACAAGCCGATCTCTCCGACCTTCTAGGCTCACCTTGTCTGTAGGTAGCCCCAGGGACACCTTCACTTTCCAACCCTCCACCAGCACCCTTCTGTAAATGCTGGTACTCCCAGGCCCTAGGGAGGAGCCAAAGGCTGGGGAGGACAGAGGTGTTTTTGGATGCCTCTCTAGGCCTCAGGAGAGCTTCACCCACCCAGGACATAGGGTCCATTGTGAGTTATGAATGGGAAAGTCAGCAACATAATTTTTTAAATTGTACACTGTTACTAATGAAGTTATTCCAGGGAAGCAAGGCTGGTTTGATATGTGAAAATTGATGTAATCTTTCATTTTAATGGGCTAAAGCAGAAAGATCATTATCTTATCAATTGATAAAAAAAAGCATTTAACGCAATTTAACATCCTTCATGATAAGAACTTCCAGAAGATAAGGACTACTTTCTACATAAATAAATGAGCTTCATATATACATTAAAAACTTCTTACATAAATAAAGAGCATCTACAAAAAATCTTACAGGTAATATCATACTTACTGGTGAAAGACTGAATCAGTCTACATGCACCTTGTGTTTACTTGCACTAACAATGAACACATAGAAACTAAAACTAAAATTATAATATATATACACTCTTTTTAAAAATTAAACAGATATAAATCTAATGAAACATACAGGAATTGCATGCCAAAAGGATAAAATGCTGATGAAAGAAATCAAAGAGGATATAAATAAATGGCAAGGTGTGCTATGTTCATGGATTGGGATATCCAACATGGTATGCAGTTTGTCATAAATTGAAATACAAGTCAATGCAATTACTATCAAGATCACAGGAAGATGTTTAGTAGATAGACAAGATTATCCTAAAATGTATATGAAAAAGCAAAAGAACTAGAATTGTTAAAATAATTTTGAAAAGAAAGAATGGTGGGAAAAATCTACCTGGTTTCAAGACTTAATATATAATACAGTAATCAAGACTATGTGGCACTGGTAGAAGGCTAGAGAAAGAGATCAATGGAAAAGAGTAGAGAACCTTGAAATAGACCAAAACAAGTTTAACCAATGAATTTTTGACAGAGTTGTAAAAGCAATTCAATGATACCACCACATATCCACAGGGTGGCTATAATAAAAAAGACATCCTAACAAGTGTTGGTGAAGATGTGTGGAAATTGGAAACCTCACACAATCCTGGTGGAAATGTCAGCTGGTTGGTTTGGCAGTGTCTCAAGAGGTTAAAAATAGAGTTTGCTTGTGACTCACCAATTATACAGTGAAGTATATACCCAAGAGAATTGAAAACATGTCTACACAAGAATTACTCATAGTAATGTCATTCATAATTACCAAAAATTGGAAAAACCCCAAATGTCCATCAATAAATGCATAAATAAAATGTGGGCTATTATGTGGTATAAAAAATGCAATTATAAGCAATAGAATTTTATTAGGCAGTAAAAAAAAAAGTACTGATACATGCTACAAAATCATAAACCTGAAAAACTTTATGCTAAGTAAACGAAGCTAGCTGCAAAAGACCACATGTTGTGTGATTCCATTTACATGACAGGTCCAGAATACACAAATCTAGAGACACAAATTAAACAATGGTTGCCCAGGACAGCGAAGGTGGGATACACAGAAGGCAATGACTGCTAATGGGCATCAAGTTCTTTTAGGAGGTGATGAAAATGTTCTAAAACTGATTGTACTGGTAGTTGAATGACTGTAAATATGCTAAAAATATGGAATTGCACATTTTAGGTGAATAGTGTGATATGCAGATGTCTCAATAAAGCTGGTTTTTTGAAGGCAATTCAACAGAAGGATAATTAATGAATGGTGCTACAGCAATGAAATATACTCATGCAAAAAAAAAAATGAAGCATGACCTGAACTTCATAGATTATGCAAGGATTAGCTTAAAATGGATCACAGACTTCACTGTAAACATATAAAACTTTTAGAAGAAAACATAAGAGAAATTTCCAGGACCTAAGACTTAGGGAAAGGTTTTTAGATGTACTACCAAAAACATGATGCATAAAAGAAGAAAAAAATATATAAAATGGACTTCACCCAAAGTCAGAGCTTTGCTTTGCAAAAGACAGCGGAATGAAAGGGCAAACTACTTTCATATATCTGCTTTGTCACGTACCTGACAAAGGATTCATGCAGAGATTTCACATAAAGTGCTCTCAGAACTCAATAGTGGAAAAGCAAACAATCTAATCAGAACATGGGGACCGGGGGTACAGCTCAGCGGCACAGCGCATGCCTGGCAAGCGCAAGGTCTGAGTTCAGTTCCTGGTACCAAAAAGAAAAAGAGCAAAATTGGACAAAACACACACAGAGACATTTCTTCAGGGAAGATAAAGAGGTAGCAAATAAGTGCCTGAAAAAACACTAAGCATCACTCACCGTTAGGGAAATGTGAAGTAAGGCTTTGGTGAGATAGCACCACACTTCTATTAGAAAAGCTTTAAAACATGTAGGTGCTGCAGTAAATGCTGTCAAGGATGCAGAGAAACACATTTTCCATGGTCCCACTACTCTGGAAAATAGTTTGGCAATTACTTAAAATCTAAACCTGCACTTACCCCATGGCCCAGAAATTGCATTCTTAGACATGTGTCCCAGAGAAATGAGGAGATAACATCCACATAAACCTCCACACAACTGCTTAAAATCATAAAATGCCATAGCCCCAAATTGGAAACAACCAAAGTGTCCCTCAGCAGGTGACTCATTAAAACAACCGGTATAGTGATACCACTCAGCAATAAAAAGGAGCTAACTATTGATACCCGGCGACTTGGATGCCTCTCAAGGGCATTACGCTGAGTGAAAAAAAGATGGTCTCCCAAGGGCACATGCTGTATGAGTCCATTTATGTGAAATTCTTGAAATGACAAAATTATATAGGTAGGGTACAAATTAGTGGCTGCCAGGAGCTAGAGGTGGTAGTGGGGGATGGGTGCAGCTATAAAAGGATATTGAGGGAGATCTTTGTGGGTGATGGAATCATTCTGTGTCTTGATTGTAGTAGTGGTTCTACGAATCTGCACATGTAATTAAATGACATCCAGCTACACACATAGTACCAAAGTCAGTATTCAGCTTGCCATTGTACTGTAATTATAAAAGAAGTACTCATTGAGGGGCACTAGGTGAAGGGTACATGGAACTCTCTGTACTATCTTGGTCATTTCCTGTGAATATGTAATTATTTCAAATTTAAACATACACACACATACACACACACACACACACACACGGGCACGCGCATACACAATCTTCATTGCAATGAGAACTTTCCCCGGGAAGATGCTAACTCTTGCCCTGGGGGAAAGGGTCACACATAGCAGATCTGAGTCCAGCATTCAGTGAAAAGCCAAGTCCACCCATGTGCACCTGTGCCACCTGACTCCAGTGGATGGGCAGACGTAATTGCTATTTCAAACCACAGACCTGAGGGTGATCTGTTTTCCAGCATTGTTGAATCAGTAGCTGCCTGCTGTGTCCCTACTCCCCCTCTGCTGCCTGAAGAAGATGTGTGTCTGTCACTAGTGACAGGCAAAAATGTGATGCATAAAAGGAGAAAAACTGCTAGTTGTTCCCCAACATCTTTTCTATCCTTATGGTTCTCCATAGTAACAGAATCTGACTGCTGGTTTGTTTGTTGTTTGTTTTGAAATAGAGTTCTCACTATGTAGCTCAGGCCAGCTTTGAACTCACTATGTACCCTAAGCTGGCCTTGAACTCATGGCAGTCCTCCTGTCTCAGCCTCCTGATTATTAGGATTACAGGTGTGCACCTGTAATTCGAACCTCTGACTTTTGTCTGGCCATATGGCTCTACTTTTCCAGCCTTCTTTGTGACTCATGTAGCCGTGTAACCAGGTTCTGGCCGGGGGGTGGTCAGCAAAGTGTCAGGAGACCGTTTAGGCATAGAATAGAAGGAATGAAGGCTCCTGATGACCATGGAAATGCCATGCCAGGCCTGGACTGCTGAGGTGTGTGTGAGGTACACACTTCTAGCTTATGTTTTCAGTACTCTCAGCGGAATCCAATCTTATGCCATAGCTTCCTGTCTGGGCTTCTTGTCATGAATTCATCCTGCGCAACCTACACGCCGAGCCATACAGAGCCTCCTTCCTTTCAACACGTGCCTACGAAGCAGGTACTATGGTCAGGCCTATGACAAGGAGTAAGACAGGTGTGGTCCCTGCTCCCAAGAGCTTTCTGGTTGAGAGAGGAAGAGGCAGACAGCAATAAAATGAACCCACAGGGACGGGAAAGTACAACCGTGACAAGTGGCAGGAAGGAAAGGCACTCTGTGAGAAGACGGCAGGGCCCTCCTGCAGTCAGGGTTATCAGAGAAGGCTTCCCTGGGGAAGCGACATCTAAGCCCAACTCAAGAGCTCCGAGGGGCGGAAATACAGCGTCCCCAATCACAGGCTCTGGAACTGGCCTGCCCATCTCTTGCCTGTGTAATCAAGGACAAGTGGCTCTGTTTTCTTATCTGAGACAAGAGATGTAGTGAACAAACATTTACATAGCATTGAAAATGTGCCAGACACTATTCTAAGCATTGTTATAGGTGTGAACTCTTTCACTTCTTATTATAGCTCCCTGATGATAGTACAGGTACAACTCCTATTCCCATGTCACAGAGAGGTAAACCGAGGTCCAGAAAGGGAAGTAATGTGCCCAAGGTGGGACAGCTTAGTGGAAATAGTGGGAGGCTCCCAACCCACCAAACATGCCCTCAGCAATAGCTCTTAGTAAGCTTGAAAGAAGCTTGAAAGAAGAAAATGTTGGTCAAGTCTAGCCCAGTGCCTGGTAAATATCAAACACTCACTGTCATCAGCACTGGGACTGTGAACAAAGGTGTGGGCAGGAGTGCTCCAGGCAGCAGGCACTGTATGTACAAAGGCCCTGAGTGGAGTGAGCAGGGGTCGGAAAGCAGGACCGGAAGTGAGGCCAAGAAAGCAGACAGACCAAGCGCTCAGCGGCTGCTCTCATGTTTCCACAGTCACGGTGTCAGCTGAGAGCTCTGTGATCCCTGGTTATAAGTGAGGAAACGGGCTCAGAGAGGTCACACAGTAAGGAAGCATCGAGCCTGCTGTCAAGCCCGAGCCTGGCAGGCCCCAAAGCCTGTGCTCCTACTCAAGTCTTTCCTCGGACTTAGAATGGACTGAAGTCAGGGATGGAGTTGGTTCCTGCTGCAAAATCACTTCAGAGGGAGGAAATTACCGGGGGAGGTGTCAGAGTCAGTCAGCCCCAAGAAAGCACCCAATTTTCAGTTGGGAAAAGTGAGGAAAGGGACTCTCCACAAATCGGTGGCAGCAGCAGACTGAAGACTCTGCCTTTGTTCACCCCCTTTATCTTGTTATAGTTTCCCCTGGGGGCTGCAAAGTGACTGCCTGACTTGGGGGGCGTGCTCTGTCCTGGATGTGCCAGTGTAAGATCTGAGTGAGACGGGGGAGTGGCCTTTGCCCCAAGGGCAGAAGCTTGTAAATAACCAGCAGAGGAGGCTCCAGCCTGGCAGAGGGCAGGAAGCCAGAGTCCCAAGTGGCATGAACTCCTAGACTCTGGGCAAGTAGTAAACAAACTGTTCTGTCCACTTGGACCCCTCAGTCCTCCTGGGAGGGGGCCACACCATCCTCACACCCTGCACAAGAAGCCACGCCTGGGCCCCAGCCCTCAGGCCACACAGGTGCCACTTGCCTCCCTGAAGATCCTCAGACTGGAGGCAGAGCTCAGTTCTCCTTGTTGTGCAAGAGGAACCAAGGACCAGATGGGGAGGGGTCTCATCCAAGGTCCAAGGTCATGTGGAGGGGATGGGACAGATGTGACCACAGAGCCTGGAACTCTTGGCTGCCAGGCCAGCTACCTGATGGCACAGGTAGAGCCCTGCTGGGTCCGTGTGGAATCTGTGGTGCCTGTACCCACCTCTGGGGGAGTTAATGGCAGCCACGCACCTCCACACCTATTCATCATTTCACTGGGCCCACAGGAGCCCCAGGAAGTGGGACTATTGGCTCCCACTTTGGAGCTGACTGCGAACTGGGACTAATCTCAGTGCAAGGCTTTCCACACTGATAGGGCCGCATGCTTCCTGGACTGCCTTACCCTCTGGCCAGGGAAGCCTATGCAGCCCAGTCTCTGAGAATCTCCCAACAGCTGGAAAGGTGGATGCCTAAGGCTGCCCGCAAGTTAGGCCTGCTAACCTTGTCCACTGTCTCTGAGCCTTAATTTTCTGTTTTGCAGAATGAAAATAACCCTCAGACCCTCCTCAGAGCGCTGTGTGAGGACTGATGGAGATAAGGCGTGGGACATGCGCATTGTGAGCCTCGTGTGGGTGTGGTCAGAGCTATTGTACCTGCCACCGGGC
The DNA here is from genome assembly GCA_004027595.1 of Dinomys branickii. Classification (NCBI taxonomy): domain Eukaryota; kingdom Metazoa; phylum Chordata; class Mammalia; order Rodentia; family Dinomyidae; genus Dinomys; species Dinomys branickii. The sequence goes on along the minus strand of PVLD010004509.1, from coordinate 98,212 downwards.
CAGCCTCCCCCATCCCACAGCTCAGTGCCTCCCTGCCTGCTCCCACTCAAGGATAGGGCACCGCAATGGCAGGGGGCCCTGGGTACCCCATCTCTCCTGCCAGATCCAGGCAGAAAGAGGACAGGCATAGCAGCTGTTCCACAGATGTCGCCAATCTTAGGCAAAACAACAGCATACAGTGGCTTCTCTGAGCCACACCCACGACTGGAGGGCCTGAGAGCTCTCCTTGAGAGAAGGGGCTGGCAGGGTCATCAGGGTCTGAGGCTTGGCAGGGTGGAGAGGGGGCTCAGAGAGGTGTTCTGGGGAGGATGTCAAAAGGAAGGATCCAGAGAAAGGACAGCAGGCAAAATGACCTGGGGATGCAATGGTGGAGAGCTAGGGCAGGAACTCAGAGGATTTGGGCAAGGTAAACACGGCAGGGAAGAAGGAGGCCAGCGACTCGGCCAGTCTTTGGGTGGTGGGCAGGGCCGGAAACCTGCAGGGGCTGCCAGCAACCCGCCCTAGAATCCCACTTCAGATGGAGGGAACAAGAGAATCTCCTCAGGACACCGAGGCCCTTCTGAGCTGCCTGGGATATAATGAGCTCCCCATCATGGGAGGGATGCAAGCAGAAACCCAGGAGGGGACGTAAACCCTGGGTGGCAGAATGGACCAGAAGGTCTCTGCCAGGCTAGGAGAGCAGAGGCCGAGGGGAGGGGGACCTTGACTTTCTCTTGAGGAGTCTGGTTGTAGCACTGGGTCCCCTTCCACGGGTCCCCTTCCACTGCCATCCTTCTGAGTGGCACTGTCGTGCCCTCTTCTCTCTTTACCCTCTGAGCTCACCCCAGCTGCTCCCAGACAGGCCAAGCTTGGACAGCGGAGCAAGGACCCGCTGTCTTCGATTTTCTTCCTGCTCGTTCCTGGAATGGGCACGCTTTGCCCTCCAGGAAAACTGTCCCTGGAAGCACAAGATCTGGATCTGAGACTGCAGGCTCCGATCCACTTGGGTCATGTTAGAACCCTAGGTGTGGGTAACCTGAGAATGAACTTTGCTACTCACTGGTGACTCCAGATAATGCTGTCCTAAGAGCAGCTCACATTTGAGGAGGGCATGCCCCATGCCAGGCACTGAACTAAACTTGCCACACAGTTGCCCTAGGCCCAGCCATTGCTACTCAGGCCTGGGCGCCAACACACACAAGGCAGTGATGAGAAAACAGGCAGAGGCCGCGTGATCTGTGCGAATGCTCCCAGCTAGGAGTAAGCAGCCAAGCGAGGGAATGAACCTGAGAGCTGACTGCAAGGCCCAGGCCTTCTCGCCCCCTCCCCGAGCTGCTTCCCTTCCCTCCTCACTTGTCCCATCTGAGCAGTGGGGCAGGACTTGCATGTGGGGACCTCCGCCACAGAGAAAGGAGGCCGTGAAAGATAAATGGGGACCAGTCCCCAAAATACTGTACAAGTGAGAGACCCAGGGGTCCTAAGGTAGCAAAGAATGTTTTTCAGGTCTCCCAGGGAGCCCAGGAGGGGCCAGGGCTGGCGGACCCAGGCAGCTTTCCAGTTTGGTTTCTAGCTACATGGCACAAGCTGGAGCAGCTGAGGCCAAGGGAACTAGGGTGTGAGCAATGGAAACCAGGCAGAGGGGCCTTCCGAAACAGGAACTCCATCTGCCTGACTGTTCTCCTGGACCTTGGTTGCCACGGCAACTTAAGGATGGGAAAGTAGAGTACCTAACCCAAAGCCGGATCCCTGGAACCTAAAGAGGGGGAAAGGCAGTCTCTATGAATCCAGTGGCTCCACCAAACAGAAGATGCCACCACTAGGCCAGGCCAGGCCAGACTCAGGAATCCTGGGCTCCCATCCAGCTTAGCCACTGAGCACTTCAGGAAGGCAGGGAGAGTATTACAGTCCTCCGTAGGCCTCAACTGTCAGGACCCTAAACTCAGGCCTGGAAGAAACCCTCTCCAAGTGAGGGGGTGCAGATCTTCTTACGCTGCCAGCCACAACGAGGGCTAGGTGGCCTCAGTTTGCAGAGCTGAACCAGGCTTGCTGGCTAGGTCCACAGTGAGGCCCTGGGACTTAGAGGCAAAAGAGTCAGCCCCTTCCTGGAGGGGCAGGAGAGGTTCCCGGGTGTGGAGCCCCAGGTTAGGACTGGATCACTGGATCTTTATCCCAACACTGTCATTAGTGTCTTGCCTATTTTGCAAGCTGGGGTTGGGGTGGACAGTGCCTTATCGAGGTTATAGAGTGATTGAGTGGCAAAGGGAGGACTCAAACCTGAAGCCTGAGCAGCCTCTGGGGACAAATAAGCCATGCCTGACTGGTGCTGCTTGCCAGGGTCGACCAGAGCGGGTGCGTGGCTGTTGGGCACGCAGAGCAGAGGCAGTCTCCTGTCCTGCCTACTGCTGGCGCACTGAAGAGCCTTCCTAAATGAGGCTTGGGGTGCGCTATTTGCAGAGGAGCAGAAGTCAGGCACAGTCACAAGGCAGTCAGCTCACCTTTCCCTCCTGAGTAAAGCTCCCAGACCTGCAGAAGGAGCGAGGCGAAGGATCTTCTCGGCACCCAGGCCCAAGGACCCTGCAGCCCCAAAGAGGGCTCAGCCTCCAGAGCCCATTAATTCTGATCCTCTCGAACAAAGAGAGGCAGGGAGGACTACGTAGCTCCACGTCCTCCTCTATCCTTAGGTCCCTGCTGCGGCTGCCCCGAGCTCCAGTAGCCCAGGAAGGGAATAACGTCCAAGGACAAGGGGTCCAGTCCATTCCGCAGCTACTGCACCCCGTCCAATCAGCCTAGTGCGGCCAGGCCTGACTCCAGGCCATGCCCCCACCTTGCCCCAGTCCTGGGAGGCTGCCTGTGTGGGCACCAGGGGCCAGCTTTGGCATCAGCTGGGCCTGTGGCCTGGGCCCTCTTCAGCCCATTGTAGGCAAGTAGTCCAGGTCCTACCCTGGATTACAACTTTGGACCAGGCCTTTCCTCAATTTGCATCTCCTGCTGGGGGAAGAAGGGTCAAAGATACAGAGGCTGCAGAGGGACACCGTGAGTCCTATCTCCTGTCCCCTCCCCAGTGTTTCCTTCTGTCCAGGGCCATCTGAGAGCCTTGCCATCACCCCACCTGAGACTCTGGCCCCATTCACCTCTACCAACCATCCCTGTACATCTGAAAGCTCGGTTAGAGCATCAGGGCATGGCAGGGCAGAGAAGCATTGTTGGCGAAGGTCCCACAGTCAGTTGACGACCAAGCTAGGACTTAGTCCTATAGCCAATGGGGCACAGCCACCTAGAGCGCAGGCTCGCAGCCTGTTTGGCTTAGGCTGAGCCCAGTCTCTGCCGCCTGCTACATAGGAGACCTTGGATAAGACACCGGACTGCGCCTCGTACTCCACGGTGAAATGGAGGTGAGGGCCAGGAGAGACGTGATGATCAACGGCGGGAATGTGGCTCACACCTGCCACAGGGGCAGTGCGAGAGCAGCTCTCCCTAGCTGCCCAGTGCCTGTGGCCCGGGGTAGGCGGCAGGTACTGGCAAGAGAGAAACTTCTGGGCCCGCAGCCTGACATCCAGCCCTCCCAGCCCCAGCCCCCTGTGAGGGCTCGAGACTGGGAACACACAGAAAGGGCCAAGAACGAGAAATAACACGGGCCTTTTATTTGCTCCTGAACTTGGCTACTGTGTGGTCTGTGGGTGTCACGCTTTTCCCGAGCTCCAGAGGGACGCCCCACCCGGGGGGGCTGGATTTCTACGGAGGGCAGGCTGTAGTGCTCCTCCAGGTCTCATGAGGCCAGAGGGTCCAGCCGCCCACCACTGGTGCCCGGGACCAGCAAATGCCCTGAAGCTGGAAGATGATGTCCACCTTCTCTGCAGGTGGCTTTTCACAAGGCATTGGTTAAGATATTGCACTTGTAAATTAGGAAAACTGATGAGGCAAGGGTTTCCTATTACAGATCAACGTGCCAAGCATCCAACTACTGTTTAAATAAATAAAACTTAAAGTGGGGGTGTGAGCTACAAGCCCCAGCAGCCCCCAGGAGGACCCCAGTGCCCAAGCCTGGGCCTTCTGCCCCATCAGCCAGTTCTTTAAGGAACTTGGTCAACACAAAATCTCCGAATCTCCAAAGCAGGGAGCGGTAGCTCCAGATCTGACTCAGCCAGGGCCCCTGACCTGCCACGGCCCTTGGTCCCCCTCGTACCAGGGCAGTGGGGACCTGATGGGGCCAGTCTTTCTACTCCTCCAGTGCCCTGGACCTCTCTGGTCCAGGCCTTGAATCCAAATATCCATCTGTCCGTCTGGAGACGCAGCCTCTGGGGGCTTGCTTGCCCCGTCCGTCGCAGGGGGAGGGAGGCAGGTGGGCAGGGGCCCATCCCGCTTGATGTGAATGCTGAGCTCTACTCCGGCGGTCTCTAGAGTGGGGGACTCATCTTCTTCTGGTTAATGAGGTCCAGGTAGAGGTCAGAGCGGAGAAAGCGAGGGTACGAGTCCTTTTCCATGAGTCCGAAGATGCGCTTCTGTGCCAGGTCAAAGCAGCCCCGTGTGACACTCTGCAGGTTGTCCCTGGTATGCTCCCGTGTGTATGAGTCCAGGTTTACCTGCGGGGGCGCAGAAGGACGTGGTTAAGGGTGCCCATGAGGTTGAGCCTGGAGGCCAGGTGCTGGGATGTCAGTGGGCCACTCTAGCCTCCCCTCCTAGTCCCCTCTACACCACATCATAAGAGGCCCCTGCTTTACAGGCCGTCAGGCCGGAGGACCTAAGTCCTAGTATAGTAGTCTGGAGTGGCGGAGCTTATAGGGCCTGAAAACACAGCTCTAAGGTCAGGCTGGTTGGGTTCAAATCCCAGCAAGGCCACACCTGCATGGCCTTCAGTAAATCACCCAAGTGCAGCTGTGCCTCAGTTGCCCATTTATGGACTAGGAATGCTAGTGTATTCCTCAAAGACTTGTGAGAATTAAGCAAGGCACCCACACAAAGCCCTATGCACGCAATGCTTGGCACGCAGAAAGCTCTCAAGAGATGTTAGCAATTACGATTAGGCTCTCTACAACCCTTTCCCCATTTTTAAAATAAAGATAATATTCAAAGCTATTTCACAGGTTGCTGGGAGTGAACGTGGCAGCACATACATAAAGGATTTAGTGAATGCCTAGAACATTCACTAGGCCCAGCAGCGCCTAGATGGGGCTATTTTCATCGTGAACCAGGATCTCCCTCTTCCCTGGCCCCACCACCCAGAGGAGTCCCTCTGGCCTTTCCCCTCCTGAGCTGCTGGCTATCCCCTTATAGCTGAAGGGACACTGGGCCATGGGTATCAGGCTGAAAACGCAGCCTAGAGCCCTACCTCTTTGCAAGACTGGATTGCAATGAATTCAGCAAAGATCTTCTTGGCCTTGGCCGTCATCTTGGACTGTGACTTGACCTTCTTGAAGTCCTCACACGCCAGCCAGAACTCCAAGTTCTCTTCACTGAACTCCGTGCGAAGGAAAGCCTGGAACACTGCTAATCCATCTGTGAGGAGATGCCCAGAGCCCAGGTAAGAAGTGGGGCTGGCTGGAACCCCCAGCTTACCCTCCTGGGGCCTGGAGGATAGATGTGCTAGGGACTTAGTAAGAGGTCTCAGGAGCCCGGGGACACAGTCCTGGTCCTTCTCTTGCCACATTGTGAACCTTGGCCATGTCTTTTCCCTATCTATGCCTCAGCATCCCCATTTGTAAAACAGTGACCATCAGTGCTGTCTGCCAGAGCCCTGTGGTATCAGATGGGATCCTGCCCATGAGACACAGGCACACTTGGCCCAGTATGACTGAGCCCTCAGTACATGGAAATGTTGATTATTATTCTGGGAACGTGGGTCTGAACACACAGGTCCCTACAGCTTCCAGGAGGCAGAGCCAACTCCCACAGGCCAGGAGAGGCTGGCAGGAGCCCGCTCCAAGGTCAAACCTTGGGCCTCGCTGGAGCCCAGCGTCTCCGCACAACAGGGACACCTAAGGGGGTCCAGGAGAGGGAAGGCACCTTCGCAGGACACCCTGGCCCACATGAGGGGGAAAGCAGAGAGGAAGGCAAGAGGGGAAACCGAGCAGCTGGACCCACTCACATTTATGAAGCAGCAGCTTCTCCAAGGATTCGCTCCACTTGAGAGCTTCCTCTGAGGTGGGCCTGGGGGTGAGGAAGGAACACAGGAGGGCTGTGAGGCTGGGGGCTGTGGAGGAGGCAGCACCGGGTGGCAGCCTTTGTCAGCTAACCTGGGCCCAGGCTGTGGCTGAGCAGGCTGGGAGCCCCCACCTCGCCCCAACCTGGCCTTCCTCCCCAGGCCAGCTGTTCCTTATGAGGGCTGCTGCTTGCTGGGTACCAGGGTCCCTTCTGGAGAGACTCCATCACCCCAGAGCAGACGAAACCCCTTCCCTGAACACCCGGTCAGCCCTGCTCCCCAGGAGCCAGGGAGGAGTGCCGGAAGGATCCCCAGGCTGCCGCAGAACCTACCTGAATGACTTCACCATCTTGTCTGCCCTGCCCGCTGGCTGGGCTCCCGGCGATTCGTTCCGTCTCCTAAAGATGGCCAGCTTGTTCTTCACATCCTTGGCTCTGAGGGCAGAAGTAGAGAGTGTTGATCAGCCTGGCACACAGGACCCATGCAAATTCAGGGTACCAGAGTGGTGGGCTGGGGTAGGGGCGCCTACTCTTTCATCGTGTGCCGCCTCTGTAGGTTCCCGTTGCGTGTGAGGTACATGCCCCGGAGCATCTCGGTAGGGGCCCCCACTTTGAGGCCCCAGGACAGTCTGCGGGGAGCACACCTTGGGCTCCCGCCCCCGCCTCCCCCGCTCTGTATCCCAGGCTGCGGGTAGCAGTGGCGGCAACAGTGCAGCCTGCAGCTAAGCAAGTGCTGAGCACGCTCACGCTGGAGTCCTGGCTGGATGACTGGACTCCAGAGCACAAGCCCGGGCTGGGACTCAGACAGGAGGAGCCAGGAAATGGGAGGGACCAGAGGGGGAGCAGGGAGGAAATATCCCTGCCGGCCAACCCTGAGAGGGAGCCCGTGAAAGGGGCTTGTGTCTGTAAGGGACACCACTGGGTCCGCCCCCAGCAGGAAGCCAGACCCAGTTATTTGTGACCGGCCTTCCCGTTACCATGACATCGGGGAGACAGCGGGGGTGGGGACAAGTCAGCAAATTGCTGGGGGGGAAGGAAGACGAGAGAGGCGGGGAGGGAGGCTCTGCCCACCAGGTTGGCAGGGCTGGCTATTTTTAGCTAAGCACCATTTTTAGCTAGGCCACTCCTCCAGGCCTCAGATTTCCTCACTGGGTGAAGCCACTAGCAAGAAAAGAGTTAAATGCCTCCTGTTCCTTTGTCCCTTGTCCCCAGCACTGGGCATTTCCTGCCATTGGCATTGGATCCACGCATCCATGGATAAACTGGAGGCCCAAAAAGTCTTGGTAGTTTTCAGCATGAATAACTTCAGACGTACAACTCCTATAAACTTACAAGAAACATCATTTGAAAGTTTTAATTTTTATGCATTTTTAGTTTTATGACTTTTGAATAAATTTTTCATTTTCATTTGTGGTCTCCATCCTTCCAAAGACCTAAAATGCTGACTGAAACCAAAAATGAAAATGAAAAACTTAAAAAGTATAAAAGAAAAGAGTATAAAAGGAGATACTTAACGAGTATAAAAGAAATTTAAATAACTAAATTAAACTTTGAAGCAAGTTTGTAGCGTTTATACTTTGGAAGTTATTCAAGCTTAAAATGGCACCGGGACCTGTGGGATGCCCTGTGTAATTAAGGGAAAAGACACCGGAAGGGGTGATTGAGAGCCCAGGCTCTGTGCCCACCAGCCTTGGGTTCCAGTCCACCAGCCCCAGCAGTCAGCAACTGAACGAACTTTCTCCAGTCCCGGCCCCCAGTGATGTCAGTCAAGTTCCCAGTCTGTCCAGTAGGGACGAAAACAGTACCTACAACCTATGTGGCTGCTGCAGGACTTAAGGAGAAAAGGCACAGAAAGAAGCCTTAACTTAGCACCTGGTGCTGAGTGCTCTGGAACAGGACACTGAGGGCCATGCCTGTGCTGGGGTGGGGTGGGGAGCTGAGGCAGCTATCCAGAGCCAGGAATCCTGATCTAGCTGGTTCCAAGCCAAGGAGCTAACGCAAAGGAGTCCACAGATCAGTAGGGAGGCTGCAAAGAGCCCTGAGGGGCAGGAAACAAGGGCACACTGTTTCTTGGGCGTAGTGCTCTGCTTGAGAGCCCTTTATTCTGCCCACATGTGGCCAGGTACGACACAGAAACCCAGGGAAGGCCTTGACTGAGCTCCATCCAGCCTGCAGACTGCCTCCATGTCCCCGGGCTCCTTGCCGGCTCTGTGCCCACTACGTGCCTCTGTGGCTGGAGGAGGCCATGGCTTTCCTCCCAGATGCACAGGTACGTGTATCTGAGGCTCCAGTCAGCATGCCTAGTCTCAGATTCCAGCTGCACCACTCACTTGCTATGGACAAGGAACTAACCTCTTTGCAGATCCATTTACTTGTTCGTAAAATAAGGATAAATTTAAAAGGAAGTGGAAAATATAAATAGCAGTAACAATTCAGTTGGGTCACGTATGGAATGCATGTGGAGTATAGCCTGGCACAGCGCTGGTTATTATTTTCATTCTTACCCCAGATGTTAACAGTTAAGAGTGTGACCTCCAAGCACTCAGCAGGTGGCAACCACTCTGAAAGGAAACTGCAGTGGCAGGGTGGGCCAGGGCAGCTCCAGCACCCTTGTGCCACCCTCCTCCGCCACACACACTACCCCCAGCAGGAGCGCAACTCCCATCCTCAGCAACTCCAGCTATCCAAAACGCGATGGAGGCCAGATGGCTGGAGTTAAGCATTTAGCTTGTGTATTTCACCTCTAGAAAGTGCAAGTGTGCCCGGCTGCAGAGTAAGAGCCTTGGGTGGGGTGGGTGGAGTAGGGGTTACAGGGTTGTAGACCCAGCCAACGCCAAGGCTAGAAATGAGAGTCACAGGATATACCTGGGAGATACCTGCCTTCCTTCTCAGCCGCATTCATGCAGGAGGGAAGGAACTGCTGAAACTGGAGGGGAGGTAGGATCCCTCTGGGAAGTCTGCCCACAGCCTTCTTCCCACTGCCTCCCCCAAATCTCCAGGACCTCAGGCCCCAGCATACAAGGAGACCTAAGAAGTCTCCCACCCACCTCCCTGCAACACACACACACATACTTATTGGCACAGCTGGAAAGCCCTGGGGAGCATGGGATGCAGTAGCCAGGCCAGCAGCACCCCCTCCTGGCAATGTCTGAGACAGCATTCAAGAGCCCCGGAGGAGAGAAAACAGAAGTCAGGGAACTGTCAGCGGCAGTGCTTTCTCAGGTCTCTCGAGGGCCCAGAGAGAGGACAAAAGCCTTGTCACCATTTGGCTCGGATGCTTGGCATGGCTGGGGAAACCTGGACGCCTGCCTCTGGTTCCCTGTGGCTTCCCGATATTGAACCAACACCTTGCTTGGCTCTGAGTGCATTCGGGGCCCCTGCAGAGTCCCAGTGTCACGTAATGCCCAAGTATCTGTTTGAGCTGGGAGTGGAGCTGGGTGCAGCCTTCTCCCCGCCCGCACTCCCCAGAAAAGAGGCTAACCCTTGGGCAGAAGAGGAAGAAGGGTGCGGGGAGCCTCCCCAACCACGAGAATGAGGGCCGTGGACCTTCCCAACGTACAGGTTTCTGCTCCTTCGCTTCCGGGAGCCTTCGTCATCGTCCCCAACCACGTCAGCTCCGCCCGTCTGCGGAGAGAAGACAGGCTCAGCTCAGCCCCTGTGCCCAGGCTGCTGTCCGGTCAGAGCCCGGGGTCCCACAACTCCCTGCAGCCCGGTGGCCCCAGCCCCCGGTAATCCTACCCCTGGCAGAGTAGGTTGAGGGAGGGAAAGCCCAGAACTAGGAACGGCCCACCTGTGCACGCAGTGCGGTTGGCATGGCACAGCCGCCCGCCAGAGATCTTAACCTGGTGTATAAAGGAACCAGCCTTGCGGAGGAGAAGCCAGAGAGACCGCACTTCTAGCAGAAGCATCACCGCAGGCAGGAGAGCAGGGCTCCGGTCGGGCTTCTGCTCTGTGACTTGGCTCATTGCTGCCCTTTCTTTGGTGTATGCTCCTTAATTTCTCAGACTGATATCATGAAGATTAGCTCAGGATTCTGAGGTTCAAAGGAGACCTGGGATTGGTCAGCTGTGTGTAAAGTGAATCATTACGCAGGCCTAACAGGCCTGACCTCTCTGACGTCAAAGCTTCCCAAGGCCCCCTTGTGCCCGCAGGATCACATCCACACTCTGTAGCATGACAGGGCCTCCCAGTTGGGACCTGGGCAGAGAGCTCCACCCCAGCACCCGTTACAGGTCCTTTGGTTGTTCTCCAGGCTGCTCCCTTCCCCTGTAATATCCTTGACCAGCCTCCAACCAGAGTGTCTTCCCCTACCCCATCTCTTTCACCCTTTTGCGACTGTCCCACCTCCCTTTCCTCCTAGGACCCAATTTCAGGAAAACTTAGATCTAGACCTCAGCCAAGCAGCTCAAATGCCTCCTCCCCTTGGTAGCTCTCCTTGACCTTTAGAACAATTCTGGGCCTCTTCACTTCGTTTAAGATCTCACCGCCTCTGAAATGGCTTGTTCCAGATCTTCCTCCTCTGGTTGGCTATGAGTTACCAAAACCTTAGTCTTGCTCAGTAAGTCAATGTGTCAAATGCATGGAGGAATCAGAGAGAAGGGAAGGAGGCTAGCAATGGTGAAGCCCTCGCTGCTTGATCAGGAGCCTTTGGCTTTACCCCAGTGTTCCGTTCATCCTGCAGACACCACCCCTCTCGTCGCCTTGCCTCTGCCTGGACTGTGCCCCCCACCTGGGAGGCCCCACCCTCCCCCTTCCTCTTCCCACTCCTCGCCAGACCCTCAGAGACACCGTAGGCTCCGGGCCTCTGGGCTGGGCTGTCCTCTGGCTCCCTTTGCCTGCCTGTGCTTGAGCATCCTCCTCCACCAGGAACCCAGTAACAGGACTCTGACAGGGCTCCCCGGAGCACAGCCCAATCTGGCCCTAGAATCAGAGTACGACGGGCAGGGCCCAACAGACTTCAGTTTCCTCATGATGATGGACTAAGCTTTAAAATACCCTCTGTGTTCTTTATTCTGTTCTTCACTATAGTTCAGATGTAAAATGTCCCCCCACATCCTCATGCACTCTTGGGAGGGGGGCTTTTGAAAGGTGATTGGATTCTGGGGCTCATAGACGGCTTTCTGTTTGGAGGCAGGGTCAGGTAGGACAAGGAGGGTCACTGGTGGCGGTGGGGGTCACCTGGAAGGATCTGTCTCCTTCCCTGGCTCCTCCTTGACTCTGCTTCCTGTCCACCATGTTGTGAGCACCTCTCCTCTGCCACAGCCCTGTGCCATGCTGTCTTGGCCCCCAACTATGGGCTGCAGCCTCTACAGACTGTGAGCCAGAACCAGCACCTCCTCCTTTAAGTTGCAAGAAGCTTAGTGCAGTGGGCTGGCATCCTCCCTGACGGCCTCTGCCGTGTTGCAGCTCAGCAATGAGGAGGGTGACTTTGGCAGTAGCCCCTCTGGCCTCTGTGCAGTGCCCCCTTGAGGATGGATGGATGGACTTCACCTTCACTTACGGAGCTTGCACTGGAGGCCAAACCCTAGAGTGAACATAGGTTGCGTACTGTCCCATTCACCTTCATAATGAGTCCAAAAAGTTAAACAGAGGTTCTGAGTCACTTGCCAAAGGATACTTAAGGCATTTAAGTGACAGAGCTAGAACCAGTCTCTCTGAAGTCAAGGCTGTGCTTCTCCACCAGAGGACGCTGCTACTCCAACACTAGGACAGGACACATTTCTAATGCTTCTAGTGAGAGACTGGGGGAAACATTGTCTCCTTCCTGAGAGCGCCTCTCTACCAGCCATAAACACGTGTGTACGTGCTCACAGAAGCACACACCCATGTGGTGTGTAATTCAGGGCTGGGTTTTGGAGCCAGGCCTGGACTCAAATCCTGCTTCCCAGGCCCTCGGCTTCAGTTTCTCAGTGATAGCAGAGGCCTGGTGATGGCCACCCCATGTAGTGGGTGAACGACTCACCAGGTTGAGGTCTGGGCTCTCATGACACAGTCCCAGGACATGCTGTGTCCTCAGTAGCTCAGTGGCCCTGTGAGTGGTACTGCTGTCACTCCAGCACGCACACACACACACACACACACACACACAGGCTACAGTCACACAGGCCTGGCTCAGCATAAGCCCCCACCCGTGGGAAAGGGCCCATTGCGCTGGGCTTCCTGCCATTCTAACCTCAGCTTCCGCACTTTATCAGCCCCACACAATGGGCTTGGGGACCACTCCTACCCCAGCCACCACCCCAGCCTCTGCACTGCTGGGAAATGGGCTCTTCCTTCCACTGTTGGGAGGGGATCGTCTTCAGCAGGGATGGACCCATGTGAAGCCTGATGGACGGTGAGCCATTCTGGCCTGGGGAGCCAGCCCCCGGGCAGCCAGAGAATCTGTCACCAAGCAGCGTCTGCAGGCTGGGAGGAGCAGCCACTGCGACAGGAAGACAGAGTTCTGAGTCCTCCTCTAGGTATTCCCCAAATCTACAGGGAGGTTAGGGCCTTGGGCCTTGGAAGGAGTCGAAGTGGCTCCCTAAATCTTCCTCCAGCTGTAGCGAGGCCTGCTTGTTCACTATCTCCTGCTGCCCTGTGGAAAGGCAAAGGGACATAAACCCAGAACCACCCAGCCTCCCTCTGTGCGCTCAGGCAGGGCCCCACCTAGCCCCTTCCAGGACCTGGCAGCCTCTTGGAATAATAATTATAGTTCTTCCCATCATTAGAACTGTAATTACAGTACTGATTAAGAGTGTAGACTCTAAATTGCCCAGATCTGAATCCTACCTCAATCACATATGAACTAATTGACCTTAGTTCAGATCTACCCCTCTCTGTGCCTCAGTTTCTTTATTGGTAAATGAGGGTGAAAACCGGACTTGCTTTACAGGGATTGTGAGGATTAAGTAAGCGAGCACATGGGAAGTGCTCTATTACCACTAGCGAGCATAGGTTTGGCTTGTATTTATTAGGCACTCACTATGTGCCAGGCACTGTGCTTCTAATGCTTTCTCGTTTGATTCTTGCACCAATTCTAAGAGGTGTTTGCTGTTATTTCTCCAAGTTTACAGCTGAGGAAACTGAGGCTCAGAGCAGTTTGTTAACTTGCCTGGGCTCCCCAAGTTGGTGAGTAGCAGAGAACTTGTGGTCTGGCTCCAGAGCCAAGTGCGAGGTGGGGGCTCCTCTGTGAGCAGGATCCCAGCTACTTCTCTTCCTGGTCCTGGTCTGAATTGTAGGGTTCCCTGGGTGGGCCCCATGCTGGGCCCCATGTGACCATGTGGAGACAGTAGATCTAAACTCTATTTATTTGCTTAGACCTGGGAAATAATTCTTCTTTAGGCCATTTGAAAGTAGGAGTCTTGAAAGTGTTATCACATCTGGGAGCTGGAAGGCACCTTGGGGTCTGCTTGCCTGTCCTCCAGCTGAGGCAGGAAGCCTAGTGCAGCGGGCTGGCATCTTCCCTCACAGCCTCTGCCCAAGCCAGTCCCCTGCTGGGAGGGAGGGAGGAAGCTGGGCTAGGGCCACCGCCTTCAGGTCTCTTCGTTGGCAAAGAATGGCTTGTGACCCCGAGCTGAGCCAGACCAGGCGGGGTGTGATTTAATGACAGCGTTCTGGGCCCCAGACATAGAATGTATCCAGCAGAGCTCCTCTTGGCATCCCAGGAAAAGGGCAGATATAGGCCTCTGGATCTGCTCTGCGGAGCATCTGGGGTTCTGGCAGCAGGGGGCGCCAAGAGCCAACTCACCCACATAGACGCAACAATGACCCACTGGATTACCTTGAGGTCCTTCTCTCTGGACCTCAGAGGGCTCATCTGTTGGACAGCGGTGGCCACACAGACGATCCCTGAGATCAATCAGATTCCAACAGTCCTGCTTACAGTGGAAATCATTCAGGACATACAAGGGCAGGACTGAGACTTGAACCTGGGTCCATCTGGATCAACAACCTGAAGATTTCACCTGTTATCTGGCACTGCCTGGGAATAGTGGCCCATTGCTGACCCTCCAGGGTCAGCCAGGCCCAAGCCAGGAAAATGGAAGTATGGAAGAATACACCGCCCCACCTCCACCCCACCTGCTTCCACCCCAGCCCCTCCAGCATGAAACACATGGGCCTGGGGCAGAGTACAGAGGGCTGGACCAGGAGAGGTCATGTCTGGTGACAACATGACTGGCTATGCAGCCTGGGACAGAGCGACCTCAGCCCCACTGAGGAGAACTAGCCCTACCAGGCAGCACTGCTGTGAAGGACAGAGAGGGACGGGTGGTGTTTGGCGAGGGGCCACAACTGTCACCAGTCTTGTTCCTGCTGACCTCCACTTCCCATCCACCTCTTCCACAGTAACATGAAGGCCATTTACGACACAGCCCCTCTGTGCTGCGTGCAAGAAGGGCCCCAAATACCTGGATCAAGCTACTGCATTCTGCCAACAACCCTAAGCAGAAGGTGTTAGTACCCTACCCACTTCTTCAGTGAGGAAACCGGGGCTCAGGTGGGGCAGGGACCAGCCTGAGGATTAACAAAGGGGGCACGGTGTCAGGCCAGGTGCTCACCCAGTGCGGGCTTCACGGCTTCTCGCCCAGGATGAGTTCCTTACCGAAGCTGGTGGACTGCAGGGAGAAGGATGAGGATGAAGAAGGCCTGATGAGTGGAAGCGACATGGGAGGCCGCCCACCACAGGGCTGGGGCACTCTCTGAGGCCCCTACCGGCACAGTCACTGACGCTCAAGAAAAGTGATTATCGGCCAAGGGGAATGGGAGTGAAGAGGATGCCAGTGGGAAACTGGGCCCCCAAAGGAAGCTGAGGCAGGAGAGAGCTGACCCAGGCCTGCTGGACTCCAAGGCAGAAATGTGTGCTCCAAAATAGGAGCTGAGTCAAGAGAGCTGGGAAACTCGGTATGTGTGCATGAATATGCTCAGATTTATCAGAATAAATATTTGTGTGGAGCACGGGTGACAGACGCATAGAACAGGAAGGGAAGGGTCTGGCAGGGCATCAGGATTGGAAGGCCCAGGGCAGGTGGAGGGTCTTTGATCCTCAGCTGCCTCGTAGACAGAGATGGCCATGCCTGACATGGTTCAGTCTGAGGCCCCACCTCTCCTACAGCAGCTGCCTCAAGAAGCGGCCTGTGATGGCAACACTCCAGCCCAGGAGGGCATCACGATCCCTGGAGGGCCTGCTTGAAAAGCAGAGTCTGGGCACCACTTCTGGAAATTCTGATTCCAGAGCCTATGGCTGGGGACTAGAAATCACGCATGAATAGCTTCCTCCTGGTGATTTTGGAACACACTTAAGTTTTGAGAACTATACACGCTTACAGATGAGGAGACTAAGAACCAGTCCCAATTCCTCAGGGATTTTGTTCCATCTCAGTGCCCTTTCTGGAGGTCCCACCCTGTCCTTCCAGCCTGACCACCTTGCAGCAGAAGATATCTTCACAAATGCCAAGTCTGCCTTACTGCTAGTGGCTAAGAAGCTAAGAGGGATTCAAAGGCCCTTCCCAACTCAGTGGGGAAGTATGCTGCAATCCATTAGTGATGTCTGCTGTGGGTTTGAAGCAAGGAGTGGGAGCATGCATGCCCTATGTTGCCCTTTAGGGATCCCCTGCTCTAGCCAAAGAAAGCCTGCCCCTTCCTCTGATTATTCTAAACCTGTTCAACCTTTCAGGCCAGGCTGGAGCATCTTTCTCCAAATGCTTTGCCCCAGGCCCTGGGGTATCTTCTGAACTTCTTCTAGGCCTCTGAGGGTCAGATCCACTGGACCCTGACCAGCCCTCCCACTGAGCCACACCCACATGTCACAGTAACAGTTGTCACCCTGTGGTTGCACTTCAAGAGCAGGACAGGTACCAGGGCTCCATGAAGCCTTGCCAATGTCATTCACATTCTTGGGCCCCAGCCTCTTCTGGTTCACCCTTGTCACCCAAGATTCAAGTGCTATTGACCCCTATTTTCCAATGAAAGACAGCGAGCCTCCGAGGAGCTAGACAACTTGCCCAAAGCCACACAGGAAGTAACAGACAGAGCCAGGGTCGAACTGGATGGTGGACTCTAAGCCCACAGCACAATCTGCTCCCTCTTAGGCTGTGTTTCCAGACCACACAGATAACTCAGTCCTCACATCTCTGTGGCCCCCTGCTGTGACACTGAGCACAGGGCCTGGCACACACAGAAAATCCATAAATACTTACCTACCTATATAGAAATATTTGTTTAGACAGCATAGTACATACAGCATAGTACTTACAAGCTCTAGTCCTAGAATCAGAATCTAATTCTGGCTTAGACACCATAAACGGTGTACCTGGAAAAGTTAGACAACATCTCTGTGCCTCAATTTCCTCATTTATAAAATAGGCACAAAAATACCATCTACTTCATAGGGTTGTTCTGAGAGTTAATGAGTTAATGCAAACTGCTTAGAATAGTACCAGCACAAGCTGGGCGTGGTAGTGCAGCCTATAACCTCAGCACTCATGAGGCTGAGGCAGGAGGATCATTGCAAGTTTGAGACCAGCCTGGGCTACAAAGCGAGTTCAAGGCCAGACTGAACTGCATAGTGAGACTCTGTCACACACACAAAAAAGATTAATACCAGCACTGGATAAATATGCGCTCTCTGTGGCTGCTGGCTGTAGATTTCCAGTTCCGCTAGGGCTGGAGCAGATCTAAATTGTAACTCTTTATTTCTTTAGCTATTATCTCAGATGTTTTAACTCCAAATACTCAGTGTCCTGGGCTAGGCCACACCCGCTCTGCCTTCTCTGGGGACAAGAGGACAATGAAGCTGTAGAAATCCAGCATCCCAAGTCTTCTTGCTCCCTCCAGCCCTGGTGTTGTCTTCTGTCACATGGGCAGGAGGCTCAGAGGCAGGCTTACAGAAGGGCAGAGGGGGGATGCAGTGGCTGCTCCTCCCCTTCCCATGAGCCCGCCCTCCTCCACGGTTACCCTCTTACCTTCCTGTGTCCTGTGAAGAAGAGGGAAAGGTGGTGCATGGAGCCACCATTGCGGCCCAGCTCTTTCTTGAGGGTGCGAGGCGAAGGTATGGCCCAGCTGGGCGAGGTACCCTCACCGTCAGAGCAGTGCAGGGTGGTGTCAGAGGAGAAGCAGGGCCCTCGGGCCTCCTGCAGCAGGCTGCCCTCGCTGTGCGTCCGGCGCCGCAGCGAGTTCTGCACCCGTAGCGAGAGGCCACCCTCGCCCCCGTGGCCCGTCTCGATCATGCTGCTGCGCTTGGCCTCACTGCGCTCTCCATAGTTGTCATCGCTTGTGTCCTCCTCCTCCTCTTCCTCCTCCTCCTCCGCCTCCTCCGCCCCCTCTGCCCCCTCTGCCTCCTCCTCATCTCCCGAGCTGCCCCCCTGGGCCCCTGCCTGCTGGCTGTAGGTGCTATCCAGCCGGACCTCGGGGATCACGAAGGCAGGTCTGGAGGCGGCAGGCAGAGACTCGGTGGCTGCTGCTAGGTCCCCAGAGTACAAGGTCTCCTTAGCAAGAGTCTCAGCTGGCACGGAATGCTGACTGGGAGGCAGGTCTTGACAGGGAGCAGGGGCCTGGGCAGGGGGCTCTGTGACTGCAGGGAGGTCTTGGCCAACTGGAGGATCCTGACGAGGAGTGGGTTCATGACCAGTGGGAAGGTCCTGGCAAGGTGGGAGTTCTGAGGTTGGAGGGGACCCCTGGCCTGGTAGGGAGTCTTCCCTTGGTGGGGCTTCTGAGCCTGGAGAGGGTTCTTGGTCACAAGGTGAGTCTTTATTAAACAGAGATTCTTGGCCAGAAGCAGGCTCCTGCCCTGAAGAGGAATCCTGGTCGGGTGGAAGGTCTTGTCCTGGAGGCAGCTCCTGCCCAGGAGCACAGTCCTTGCTGGGTGGGGGGTCCTCAGCACTTGGTCCCTTCCCTTCCTCCAAGGGCATCTCTCTCTTCTCATCTGCCTCTGTCTCAAACATCTGGAAAGCAGAAAAAATACAAGGAAAGTTCAGCAGAGGAGCCTACAAGAGGCCAAACAGGGTGCACAAACACACATCACAGAGGCTGGCACCAAATCAGGGAGCAGACTGAACTCTACAACACACAATAAAAGGCCAAGTACCAGATGGAAACCTGAAAGCCTTCTTGGCTCAGCCCATTAAGAGCCCACCCTCTCTGAGCTCCTACTCCATCCAAAGCATGGCTGGTCACTTGAGGGAGGAGAGGAGAAGTAACCACCATGTGTCTGGCTCCCCCTGGGTGATAGGCGCCATGCCAGCTTCAATCCCCTTTCTTACCTGATCTACCTAACTGCATCATCATGCTCATTTTACAAAAAAAGAACAGGGGCACCACTGCATTGAGAGTAGAGGAAAACCTAGGCAGTCTCTGTCTTTATGGACCAGGACCAAAATAAGCCCCCACACCAGAGCGGTCACTAAGTCGCAGAACCCTCAGCCTAGCCAGAGAACCAAAGTTTAAAAAAATCCAAGTGAGTCATTCAAACAAGAATTCACTCTAAATGTTAAGTATCTTTTTGAAATCAGTAAACTGGAATGAAACCAGAACTGTAAAGTACTGCCCACACCTGGACTAACCAGATGTCACAGACACACAGACCACCACCAAGGCGCCAAGGGATCATCCACCCAGCAACTTTTAAACTGGAGGAACCTTGGGGATTGGGGATTTTACACACACACACACACACACACACACACACGCACACTTTCCTGTCTCACACACAACCCAAGGGACCCTCAGGGTTTTGCTAGGTAGATTTAGTTTGCAAATGAAGAAGCCGTTAGTTCCCTTGATAAGAGTCTGAAAAGCATCTGTCTTATAAGGAAGTTGTGGCCCTGAAAATGTCAGTGTCCAGGGGGCCACAGTCATATGAGGAAGCAGCTCTCAGCCCTGATCTAGGCTCCTTGCCACACTCAGGCCTGGAATTCTCTAGCTAGAACTATTTAGAGCCCAGATGAACCACAGTCACCTACAGCCAATGAAAGAGGAAGACCCAACACCTACTCTGGGAACAGGCGCAAGAACACATGCACAGCGTGCTCTGGCACACAAGTCCCAGGGTGGGTCCCCTGGAACTCTGTTACATGCTATGGTTCTACTGACCAGGAATGACCATTTCATGGATGACAAAACTGGAAAACTGAACCCAGGGTGCAATGACTGATCCACTGCTGCACAGTTGCTCTGAGACCCAAAGGCCATACCTTGTGCTGAGAATCTGAGAAGTCAGGGAAGCTGTGGGCATGTATGAAGCCCAGGCAGGCCCTCCCAGCTGCGAACAAGGCACACATGACTCAGGGTAGCCGCACAGCATCAAGGGTCACACTCTGGGAGCAGCAGAGCAGATATGAAAGTGTGGGGAAGAGTCACTGCCAGGGAGCACGGAAGTAAAGGGGGCCCCATCCAGTAGAGAGGAAGGGGAAGCCTTGGAGAAGTCTAGGATGACCTGACTGGGTCAGAGATCACATACCTTAGGCTCTGCTTCTTGGGCTACTGACCCCACAGCCTTTCTGCCCTGGGAATACTGCCTGCAGCTGGGAGGTGACCACCCAGGGACCCCTTAGACCTCACAGCCTTAGACCATGAAAGACCAGTGATCAAAAATCCCCATTTATAGACAGGGAGGTTGAGGTCTAGAGAGGAGCAGGGGCCAACCTAGAATCACACAGCAGGATCAGATGGAACCGATCACTGACCTGGGCCTCTGCCTGTGAGTGGGATAATAACCAATGTGCCACGTGCCAAACCAGGAAAACAGAGTATAAAGCCCTTAACAGAGATGATGACAGGAAATGGTAGCTGCTCATAAAAGTGGCTCTAGAGGGAAATTCTGAACTCAAGGGTCTCACACAAAGGTTCATCTTCCCTGGGAACTCCTAAAGGTAAACTCAGCCCAATGCCCCAAATCTGTGTTAGCCACTGTGATACCAGAGCTCTTAACCCTGAACAGCTGGAAACTAAGGGCTGTGCTTAGCACATCAGGCTGTTCCCAGGTGGACACGGTCTCCACTGAACAGGCAAGAAGACTGAAGGCCTAGCCTGGCTGCACAGGCACCCAGTGAGACTTGCCCAAGGCTGACCTGCATAATTCAGGGCCGGAAGAGACCTAGAACTCTGTCCCTCCAAAGCCAATTTCTGATCTAAGCCATAGTCCTCAGCCCCTCACCCACTCACCAGGGAGCATCTCCATCTGGAAAAATACATAGTCCCCAGTCAGTTCCCCTGAACACATCTACAGCACCTCCCCTCACACACCTGCCTCTCTAGTCCTTGGAGAAAGATGGAGGTAGCAGCAACCCCAAGTGTCCTTGGGGCCTGACACAGAGTGACACTAAGAGAGGGGCAGGCTGATTTCCTCTCCTGGGGGCAGGATGGGGGGCAAGCCTGTCCCAAGGGTGCCTGCCTGCACAGTCCACCCAGTATCCTGGGGAAAGTACAGTGACAAGTCTCAAACCAGAAATGCAAGTCAGCCTGCCTCTGACAACCCGACGTAGACTGAGCCAATGCAAACAAAGCCAAGAGGGGAAGTGCTACTGGGCAGAGGTGTCTATCTCCAGAGGACCCAACCAAGGGGCTGAGATGGCCAAGAAATGACCCAGAGTGCCCAGCAGTTATATGCTTGGGTGCCCTGGTCACAGTCCCATCCTTGTAGGCCCACTCTCACCCTTCACAGCTCTGGTCTAGCCATTTAGGCTCAGGAGCCTCTGTCTCTCACTGGGAACAGAGCCCAGGGACATTGTGTGGGACTCACGGGCTCTGGCTGGTCTCCCAGAGTGCCTGGCCCAGGAAGAGTGTTGGATATGATGGTAGTTACTGGTAGTCTCATCTTATCTTAGAGGGGGGATGCCGAGTGCCTAGAGAGTAAAGGGATACCGAAGAAGTCAAAGACTCACGTGCAGGATTAAGACCGGTCTCCTGTCCAAGGCCTCTTACACACAAGGATCTGGGGCCCTCAGAAGCCAGATGGAGGGGAAACAGCCAGCCGCAAATCGGAAGTAGAACAGATGCTTTGCAGACAAAACCCAAGGTTCATTGTCCCTTGCTGTGTTCCCAGGCAGGGCCTGTGTGAGCCACAGCTGTGGTGGGCAGATTTAGTCAGGACAGCATTTCTGGGAGAACTGAGGTAGGACTGGCCCGAGGGGTGCACTGGGACAGCTGTGGGAGATCTGAGTACCCCGAGGGTGAGCAGTGGCAAGCACAGGAGAGAATTAAGGCAGGAGAGGCAATAAAGATGAGGGCAAGGTCACAGAATGAGTGGCAGGTGTGACTTGTCTGTCACCAACAAATGACAGCAACAGAGCTGTCTGCGTCAGACCTGCTCGGCCAGTGGCAGCAGGATGTGGGGGCAGGGCACACGTTCATTCCTTCACTCATTTTCTGAGTGTGGGGTACGTCCTGAGGGGACAGCCGGGAATGAGTCAGACACAGTCTCTGCCCTCAGTGAAGCAGAAAAAAGAGGCTAGAAATGGTGTTTAAGGGGTGTGCTGAGCAGGCTGAAGGAGGAAGTACAGGCAGCTGGGGACACCCACTTCTGTTGCAGCAGGTTGTGGTGACGAGAATCCAGCCAGAGCGCCCAGCCAGAGGCCAGCTCGCTCGTCCAGGGCCTTCAGTCCAGAGTGCTGGCCAGTGCAGCCCCGCCCTCCCAAGGGGTCTGTATCTCTCCATCCATCACTTCTTTGGCTTGGCTGGACCAGGGTTAATTCCACCCATGTCTTGTCTGCTAGCAACACACAGGAAATGAACCAGGCTCTCTGAACAGCACCACTGTTTAGGATCTAATCAAATCCTCTCCCAAATCTAATCCAGACCTCGGAACAGACTAGGGAAGGGTGGCAGCTATGACGCCCAGAGCTCCTGCTCACACCAGCTTCGGCTCTCAGAACTCCACTGACTGCCCACTGGGTTCAGTGAACTGCTAGCAGTGACTTGCCCAATGTCACACAGCTACTCACTTCAGAGCCAGGACTGTTGATCCCAGAAGCAACCTGCAGGTCTCACACCGATGATTCATCACATCCACCCAGATATCGGGTTCAGCAGCTGCCCTCAGAAACCACTTCCTGCTCTGGGAGGGGGTATGCTGGGGTTTGCCTAGGCCTCAGGGTGTCCCTTGCTCAGTCAGGATTTTACAGGAAGCACTGGACATAGAGCCAGAAGAGCTGGGCCGGAATCTTCAGCATTTGTTGGCTGAGAGATCCCAGACTACCTGGCTTTCTAGGCCATGAACTAGGGTGAAGCTGGTTCCTCCTTGTTCCTTTAAGTTTGGTGCACTCTGGTCCCCACCTTTTGGGTCCCTAGCTCTGGGCTGATGTCCCCAAACCTCACCTGCTCAGCCACACTTAGCGTCCTCCCCCTCGCCTCAGTCCAGCTCCTCCAGGCCTGGCTTCTTGACACTCACTGGCCAGAGCCCTCCCTGCTGCCTCTGTTGACAGGGACCCTATAGGCCGTTCTTTTCCCTGCTCCTAGCTAGATACGGTGGGCAAAGTCCAGGAGCACAGAGGCCACAGCTTACAGTACCAGGGGCGATGGAGACTGAGCCTGCTTCACATTCACTGGCTGGAGGGCCTTGGTTTTAACCTCTCCATGCTCCAGTTTCCTTAGCTGTAACGCAGGATTGAGAACTCTTCTTCACGCTGCTATTAGGTGAATAAATGCGCTAATGTACATCCAGAACACGGCACTGGGAAGATGATCAAGCATTCAATAAGTGGTAGCCACAACCATTCTACTATATCTTAACTCTAACTGCTCCCTCCCAGATTTTCCGTGACCCATCTGCTGACCCTCACCCCACACTGCCTTTCCACCAGGACTTGCTCCAGGGGCCCTCTGACACCTCAGGCTAGCACATTCCTCCATTAGGTACCCAGCAGGCTCCTCCTCAGCCCATAATCACTCATCGGCCACTGACATATCCTGGTCCACACAGCCAGGATTCTCCGAATCCTATATCCCATAGGCAAGCCATGGCCCAGTCCCCACAGAAGAGCTCTGTAGCCAAACACACTTCTAGGCTTGAAGACATACAACAGGGAAAGAGAAAAGATATAATGATCTCCGTTCTCCTCAAGCTCACGGGCTAGAGGACGGATGCTATCTGTATGAAGACAGAAAACACGCTGAACGTGCGCTACGAGGTACGGTGGAGTTACAAGGTGCTGAAGGGGCAAAGACAGGGAAGCCTGGGCCAGGTGGCTTAGAGGGAGGAAGGACCTGAGAGAGGACTTTGCATAAGAACAGCAATCTGCTCAGCCAGCAGGGAAGGCTCCCTGGGGAGGAAGTACACATGCAGAGGTCTGGCCCCCAAGGGACTCAGCACACATACCCGAAGGACAGAGCGGAGAACTGTACGCCCCATCAGTACCCCGAGATCAATACAACCCTGATTGCAAGTGTGATTTCCTGGTCCTTTCCTCCTCGGGGTCCTTAAAGATACCACCCTCATTGACCAGCCCAGGGACCCGGATATCATTCTCTCTGCATTTCCTTCACTACCGCCCCTCATAGCCATTCATCAAATCCTCAGGATCATTCCTTGTCAAATCTCAGAAAACTTTCCGCTGGGGAGCTATGTATGGTGGGGAGAGAAGGCATAAGAGTACTCTGTATTTTCTGCTCAATTCCCAAAACTGCTCTAGAAAATAAATTTATTGATTGTTTTTTAAAAAGAATCTTTTCACTCTATCCATATCCAATTCCACGCCATCATCCTCAGCCCAGGTGGTGCCAACCTCCCAGGGCTGCCCAGACCATGCTCTGTGCTATGGCAGGGAATCTTTCTGGGACAAATCCAGACTTGTCATTCCTTTGCTTAAAACCTTGATGTGACCCCCCAGTGCCTTGGAGATAAAGTCCAAATGCTGTAGTCCAGGAAGAACCAGATTCTGCCTCTTCCTCTAGCCTCACCACTCCCCCACTGTAAATGTTTGATGAATGACTGAATGAGGAATCCAGTGAATTTCACAGGATCATCTAGACTGTCTCCTCAAAGTGTGGCCACTGCTGCAGGGCACGTATATGAAGTGCAGACTCCTAAGCCCACTGGAGTAGAAACTGCATTTTAACAAGATCCTGAGTGACTCCTGCGCCTACTGAAGTTTGAAAAACACCGATCTAGACCTTTGGCTCTCCGTGGAGACATTCACTCTAGAACCACCTGGGAACGTTTTGAAATACCTACGTTGGGGTCCCAGTTCCAGACCCAGTGGATTAGATTCCCTCAGAATAGGGCCCAAGTACTTTCACTTGTTTCTAACTTCTAGATGACCCTAAGGAAAGACCTCAGGGACAAGGGGATGAGGCACAGAGAAGGGCAGTGATATGCCCCCGGTCACACAACAGAATCAGGACCAGCACCCACCCCAGATCTGGTTCCTACACACAGGCTTCCTGTATGATAGAAAGCTATGGAGAAGAGGGGAGACCTAGGTGGGGTGCTGGCAAATCTGTAGAGGTATCTACCCATTCATGTGCCCATACACACAGGCCCAGGGAAGGAAAAAAGAATTCGACCACAGATTGCAACCTCTCTCTACCTAAAGGATCCCATGACTCATGGACTGTTGGGGGCTTAGGAGGGTAACACCCTAAATCAGGGTGCAAACTCATTCTACTGAAAGCAGTACTGAGGCCCAGAGAAGCAGCTCTTTCCTGGTCAGAAACTCAGCACAAAGCCAACATTCAGGAAAGGGGCCTCCCTGAAGAGGGAGAAGGCAGGAAGCCTTCCCTACTCCCGGCACTGTCATCTAACCAAGTCAGAAGGACATGCACCTGGCAGCCTGCTGGAGATCCCCAGCCCTCCCAGATGCCTAGCTTCTCCCTACGTGGTCAGGGGAGGCAGCTCTCAAGCTATGTTCCAGGCAACAGGATTCTCCTGCCACAGCCTGGCCAGGCCTATTCTCCTCTTGAGATCTCAGACACCACCGCTTAGAGAGTGGGCCCAGGGGGCCTGCACCCCACAGACTTCTTCTTTATCTACAGCTCTCCTCTTTGAAAGGGAAGCAGCTGAAAGTCGGGATTCCCTGGTATCTTCCTGTGCCATGGTGACAGGCAGCACAAAGAGCTCCCAGTCCCGGCCCAGCCTGGGTGCCCTGGCCAGGCGTCACAGTCGCTCCCTTCCCGACCATACCCTCTTCCTCTGCCTCTGCGTGCACCACCTCGTCTCACCAGTACCTCTGCTTGATCAGTCCATTTCCTGCCTGTCCTGCATGCCCTCTAATATCCCCCAGCAGGAGGGCTCTTGCCCTGCCCTGCTCCACCCCCCACCCCAAATACCTACAGAGCCCAGCCACATGCCAAGGCCTGCACCAAAGAGCAGCAAGACGTGGTCCTGCCCTGAAGGCAGCAGGTCCACGGGGAACAGACTCAATCTCCTCCTGTCCCCTGCCCCCCCACCCAGGGAGTTATGGAAGCACAGAGGCTCAGGAAAAGACCAGCAGGGCTCTCAACAGAGGAGGCCACAGGGAAAGGGATGGAACAGGAGGCTGCAGCCAGAGACAGCATGGAATTCTGGAGGAGGCACAAGTGCTGGACCTCACCCTGGAATTGATGTCTGGCTCATGGGCCCGTGTCCCAGCTTACTCATCCCCTGGCCTCCCAGAGCTCCCCTACTTATTTGTGTTTTGATCTGGTACAAGTTACTTAATATCTGTGAGTCCCACTTTCCTTATTTGCAAAATGGGGCCAATGATACTGACCTCAAAGGGTTGGAAGCGAGGGAGTATGTGCAAAGGAACTGCCGTGGTGCCTAGTAAACAGCAGGTGCTGAATTAATGATTCCTCCATCTTTGTCATTATTCTCTGTTTCTTCTATTTCTAACTCCACCTTTCCTATACCTACAGCACTAAGGAGACACTGCTGGGCTACTTAGGGACTGGGCTGTGTAGATATATTTGTTGAGTAACTCTGGGGTGGGGGAGTGAGGAAAGTAAACCAGGGCCGCTGTCCTACTGAGCCAAAGCCTCAGGCCATAACAGTAGAGCAGCCCAGGCCCTGGCAGGATAGCGGTGAGCCCTCTAGGTGTGGCATGTTAAGGGGCATCTCCCTGGAGCATGTGGGATGAACAGGAAGTGAACTTGAACAGGTAGAGATATTAAGGCACGAGTGGCCGTGCATGCACGTGTACACACACACACACACACACACACACACACACAGCAGAGGAGTCAGGCCTGCCTATTCCCCAGAGCTCCTCTCCTGTCCCCTCCACTTCCTTTTTCCTCCCTCCCTTCCTTTAAAGACTGTTTCCTGAGGGCCCCTTGGGGCAGATACTGTGCTGGGCACCTGAGAGGGTCTTAGGAGTGGCCAGCAGTACCAGGCTCAGGGCCTTGCTCTTACACCAAGCAGCCAGTGACTGCAGATCAGAAGACCCATCAGCTGGTGTGGGGAGGGCTGGAGAACTCCACACACATGGGGACCCTGCCAAGTGGAGCTTTTCTGCAACATTCTACACTAGGCCGATGAAACAAAACAAGCTCTGCCAGGCCAGGAAGACCCCAGGGAAGGGCCTAAATAGTGCTGCGGCCATGAGGCCAGCATTTGGCATCAGGCAGGCCTGGGGACGTCTCCCGCTTCCTAACCGTGTGGCCAAGTCAGGGTGATGCCTCCCTCAGAAGGCTATTGCAGGGATGTGGAGGCAGGGTCTGGTGCACTGCAGGGCTCAGCACACAGCAGTGCCCTTTGCTCCTGGGTAGGCACCAGGGACCAAGCCTAATCCATGGCCTCCCTTTAAGGAAGGAACAGCCCAGCAAACGGAGCACTCTGAGAGCCAGAGGCAGTGGGGAGGGAGCCCTCTGTGCTGAAGACCTGGAGCCTAGAGATCAAATCAGGCTGCTTAACCTCTTCAACGCTTGGCTGTAAAATGGTGGTACAAATCCTGAGTAGCCACAGCACAGCCCCACTGGTAGACAGTCTGCATAAAGAGCAGCCTGGCACATACAAGGAGTAATCTTCATACAGTGAATGTTTAACTTTTCAAAACATTTATTACAGTAAAACACACATTGCCATTAATCTCTCTCAAAATATCCACCTTTCTCTGAATATACTTATCCCTTTGTGCTTGCCACTTTCAGCAGCAGTTCTGGAAGTCCTCTTTCATGAGTGTCTTTACCAGGTGCGACTAAAAAAAATATAGTCAGTGCTGCTGCCAAGTGCCATCCAATGGAAATACAGGCTCATAAAAACATTTCAGTGTGTCCTCACCTACCCTATTCACCAGATCTGGCACCATGCAATTTCTGACCCCTTCCCAAAGTCAATACGACTGTGAAATATAAGCGTTTTGAATCAATTCAGGACTCTGAGGCAGCCACGACAGAGCAACTAAAGACAATCATGAAAGAGGACTTCGGGAACTGCTTCTGAATGTGACAAGAACGCTGGGATAAGTGTGTTTAAAGTGAGTGAGAGAGAGAGAGAGAGTGAGTATTTGGAAGGGAGTTAGTAGCAATGTGTCTTTTACTATAATAAATTGTTTAAAATGTAACCACTCACTGTATTCTTTCACTGCATTTTTCGATCACACCTCAGGTAGATACTCAGTACAAGTTTGCAATTCCTGTAATCATCATTATTCCTGCCATATCATCCTCAGCCTTGTCAGCTCCCCACCACCCCGCGCCCAACTCTGGGACAGGGCACTTGGTGCATTCTGACCTTTAAAACCACCATGAATAGGAATCTGATTTGCTGCATGTTTCTGGAAGAGGAAAGTGAGACCCGCGTCAAAGCTGTGGAGTGGAGGAGTCCGTGCTCAACCTTCCTCTGGGCCCAGCCATCTGGCTCACTATGCAGTCTAGGCCAAGTTACTCTCCCCCTGAGGATCTGTCCAGCTCTGAATCTCAGCCAGCCCAGAAAGGTCAGATCTCAGTGCCCGTCCTGTGGCCGGATCTCCTTGTGAGTACATCAAGGACAGCAGCAGCAGAAAGGGCCACCTTCCTTGGGATACCTCTGCCTCCTCTCTCTACTCCATTCCTAACACGCCTCTTCCATCAGGGCCTGCAGTGCTGGGCACTCTGGTCAGGGGCACAAAGTGGCAGAGGGAGGTTCTTCTGCCCAAGGACACTGGCATAGACATCTGGCACTTGGCTGAAATGCTAAGGATGAAGGTCATCCTCCAGGGCCCCAGTCACCTGACTCTCCACTGCCCCCCAACCCCAGTCTCTGCTGAGGGTCAACCATGCTGGGTCTGCTTTAAATTCACCCTCCTGCCACCCCCTAGGCTTCCGTGCCCCTAGGCCTTGCACAAACCTGACTGTATTCTTCTGCTTCTCCGACCCATTTGAAATAAAGTCCCAACCCCTCACGCTGTATGTCCTGGCCCTGTCAACATCTCTACCACATGGTTTCCTCTTTTCCCTCCAGCCAATCCAAGGCACATCTCCACACCTGTGCCGTGCTGTATCTCCTCCCTAGAACACCTCCCTCCCCGTCCACCTGGTGAAACTCTGCTCATCCTTTAAAGCTCCAGCCCACCCACAGGGCACCCCTTCCATTAGGGACAAAGACTACTGTGCTCCACCTTGGGAGAGGATAGTCTTTTTAACAAATTGGATACACACCTAGGGAAAACGAGCCCTGGGCCCTGCGCCACACTGTACCAAAAGACCTATGACAAGTAGATTTTAGGTCTAAATATAAAATGATTGAACTTCTAGATAATAAGAGAGTAACCTCATCCTCCATTTCTGTGGGCTTCATATCCCAATTTAACCAACCCCAGATCAAAACTTTTTAAAATTTTTCATGTGTACTGAAAATGCACAAATTTTTCCTCTTGTCATTATTCTCTGAAAAACACTCTAGGACATTTGAAGAGTATTTACATTGTATCAGGTGTTATAGAAATTGTTTAAAGTATAAGAGATAGCTGGGCGTGGTGGCACACACCTGTAATCTCAGCACTTGGGAGGCTGAGGCCGGAGGATGACATGAGTTTGAGGCTGGCCTGGGATCCATAGTGAGTTCAAAGCCAGCTTGAACTACACAATGAGATCCTGTCTCAATAATAAAAAAAAAAACTGTATGTGAGGATGTGTATAGGTGATATAAAGAGATTATGCCATTTTATATGAAGAATTTAAGTGTTGGCAGACTCTAGTATCCACAGGGTACTCTGGAGCCAAACTCTCATGGAGCACATCCATAATCTTGTTAAAAGCAAAAGAAAAGAATTCAATAAGCACTCTCCATAAAAGAAAAAGATTAACAAATTACACTGCTTTAAAAGAATTTCTTTTCTTCAAATATTCCCTAAAAAGAATGTATAGACAAGGCCCAGAGTGGGAGATCATATTCACTATGTATTTGTCCAACACTGAATGAATATCTAGAATTTTTCAGGCTCCTACAAATCAATCAGAAAAAAGGACAGACAACCCAGTAGAAAAATGTAAGATTTGAACAAGCATCTTGCAAAAGAGATATATAGTGAATCAACATATGTAAAGACATTCAATCTCATTAGTCATCAAGAAAATGTAAATTAAAACCACAATTAGATATCACAATATCTAATACCAATAAAGCTGGTAAGTAAGTGGTGCAATGGGCACTCACATATATCTTCAAGGAAGATGTATTGGCATCTCACTTAGCAAATTACGTGATGGCATCTACAAAAGCTTATTATGTATAACTGTGTGACTCAGCAATTGCAAATCTCAGGTATTTACCCAACAGAAAGAATAATAGTGCATCAAAGGACATGTCTGAAGATATTTGTAACAGCACTATTCCTTATAGTCTTGAATCGAAAAACAATCAAAATGTTCATCAAAAGCAGAATGGATAAACTGGCATACGGAGACAATGAAATACCATAGAGCAACGAGAAGGAACAAAATAAAACTCAGAACAATAAATTTGATGAATCTCACAATCAAAACACTGATGGAAAGTCAGCATAAAAGAATATCTATTCAATGAGTCCATGTATATAAAGTTCAAAGTCAGGCAATGGTCACCAATGGCAGAAATCAGGACACAGGCTCCCTTTGAGGTAATAACTGAAAGAGGGTGAAGGGAGGGTCCCAGGGTACTGGAATGTTTTATTTCTTAACTTTGATGGGGGCTACCTGGATGTGTTCACTTTGTGAAAATGTGTCAGCTATACATTTCTAATCTTTCTGTATTGCATACTTCCATCTAAAAGTTTATTTGAAAGGTAAACAAAAGCTATCATCCCAGTGTTACCTCCTCTGCTCTCTGCTTGAGACAATGGCTTTTCCCATCATGAGTTCTGAGTCCTTGGTACACATCTCCACTACCATATCCCAACATTTTTTTCCTGAAAACATTGTTGCCTACCGCCTGTCTGCTAAATGCCTTCTCTGGGTCAGACCCTGTTGTGGCTTAGATCTAAAATGCACCCCCCAAGTCTCATGTGTCCAGAGGGGGGGCTTTGAGGTGATTAAATCACAGATACACTAACAGCATCAGTGAATTAATCCACTGATGTGCTCCTCAAAATGCGCTATCAGAAGGCGGGCATGGCTGGAGAAGGCGGGTTCTTGGAGTGTGACCCGAAAGAGTATCTGGGTATGTTCTTGCACCCAAGCCCCCATTTCCCTCTCTGTGCTTCCTGGCCACCATGGACTGAGCAGCTTCCTACTCTGATGCTTCTGCCTTGGAGCCAGCCTACCGAAATCTCTAACATCTGAACCAGAATAAACTTTCTCTCCTTTAAATTACATGTGTCAGGAATTTTGTCCCAGCAATAGAAAGCTGACTAATTCAGACCCCATGCTGAGCTCCTCACCTGCATTGCCACATTTAGTGACAGCCACCTATGAGAGATGGTATGACAGCACTCCCACTGCTAGGTGACCTGGAATGCAAAGCCGTGAAGCACATCTAAGAACTTACGTGAGCATCTCATTTGACCAGTGAGGTTGGGCCGCTGCCCGAGGAAATGGGAGGCAGGAGAGGCTCTGGATTTGCCCAAGGGCCCACAGTGTAAGGGGTGAGCCCTGCTCCCAAGACCAGAGCCCATAGCCCTATACTGCAGAACTGTTGATAAACTGGGATGGAGAAGGGCTCTTTCAGTGGGCCAGTGTTAATACAAGGAGATTCAGCCTTATCTGAAGGAAGCTTCACTGAGGCTCCTCGGCTGGACCGGATGCTTCCCTGGGATCCCCACCGACACCCACCATGCCTCGCTACTAAAGCTGCACTGTCTCTGTCCCTTACCTACTCACCTCTGGCACCAGATTAAAGAATGAGCCTTTAGTGTCTGCACCTCCAATACCTGGCAAGATCATAACACTAAACACATGTGAAAGGCAAGAAGCGAAGGAAGAAGGAGGCAGGCCACACTGTACAGAGCCACTATTTGGATCAGCTGGGAGCTCCATTAATCAAGGTCTGAGCAAGGAGGGTTTCATGTCCTGGCTGGAAATGAGTTACAACCCTTAACTTGAAGGATGGCACAGGTGTGCCACCTTCCATTCCATGGCCTTCCCCTGGCTGTCTCCACCTTCTCTCAAGATTTCTGCCAGCTATTTGGCCCCCAGAGGCTCTGGCAAACCCTCTTTCTGCCCCTCTCCATGTTCCCTCTCTACCTGTCCTGAGTGCCCCAAAGCTAACACCAAGAATACCAGGACACCACAGCACACCTGCCTCTTTCTCCAAGTTGGGAGCTGTGTGTAGTTCTTTGGCAGCAGGCTGGGCCATGAGGCCTGGTGCAGACAGGCTGGCCCACAGTGAGCCAGGACAGGGGAGAAGCTCTGTGCTCTGATGGGGAGAGCACACCTAACAGCTCTCCACACATCTGTGTGATGACCTAGGCCACTGCCGGGAGGAAGGGGGCATCCTGGGATCCTTGCCTCTCTCTGTGGTGCCTGGAAGCTCTGATCGCCCACATGGCTCATGGTCTGGCACCCTTGCCCTCACCCCACCCAGCTTCTGGATGCCTGGGTGCAGCTGGTGGTGTAGTGGAAGGCGGTGGTTCCCTGGAGCTCAGCCCAGCTGGCCTGCTGTGAGTGGCTGCAGCCTCTCCGGGCTTAGGGGCTGAGCCATAAGCAGACTTGTTTATCCCTGGGAGGAATGATGGTTTTCCCTGAGCAATGACATCTTGGAAACAGCCTGGCTCCACAAACAACAACAAACCTCCCAGCCGGGGCCTGGGCTGCAGCTTTCATGAGAAGGCTTCTGCCCAGAGGCACCGGGTAAAAGGTCAGAGGCTGAGCCAGACCCTGGCCTTGACCCTGACTCTTGGAACACGAGAACAGGAGGGGGTCTACAGAGAACTGAGATAGGTGGAAGCGGGCTGGCGATATCTGGTTCAGATCCTGATTGCTCCAAAGGGGAAACTATGCCATAAAAGGCGTATTTGTCCGTGATCATCAGCGATCAGGAACTAGAAGGCGCCTCGGTCTGGGCTTTCTCCACCACATGCATTGCTTTTCCAGAAAATAACAGAGTTCTATTCAGTAAGCCCAAGGTCCAAAACAGAGTGAAACAGGGGAGTCCGAAATAGAGCACCAACGTGAAATCCAGGTACCCTGAAACATCCAGCTAGTGCAGTAGAGACTTGCGCTGGGCAACGACAGTCCTGGGTTCTGGTCCCTGCTTTGCAGCTGAAGCGCATGTAGCCTCAGGCAAGTTCTTTTCCTGCCCCACCGCCTCTCTATCAGTCCAGTAAGCAAACAGACTCTGCCATCTCCAGAGCCTTGGAGACCAAATGGGAAGCAGCTCTCAGAATCCCCAAGGATGCCTCTGGGCATGGGCATGGGCATGGGCATGCCCTCCCCAGCTGTGTCTCTTCTGGGAGAGCCAGGAAGACCACTGGCTGAGAACCAATCTCCCAGGCCCAACCTGACTGGCACTATCTCAAAGGGGTCTAGGAAGCCGAGTTCCAAGCCGGTGTAATCCATGCAAAGAATCATGATCGTTGCATTCAAAAGAGCCAGGGCTGCCCCCCTCCACTCTCTATGGCTCAGACTGGGTGTGGACACTGTCCAGTCCAGGATGTGTCCTGAGTAGGCTCTCTCCATGGCCTCAACCAGGCTGATATCAACATTCTCCCATTGACACCTGCCCCCAGGTCCTTGGCTTGGTGGGCAACACCCTGATATACAAAGACTAAGGCCTCTGCTAAGGGGGTTTCTTGTGAGACTGTCTAGCTGGCAGTGTCCACTCCCTTGTCAGGCACAGAGCTAGGATGCAAAAATGGAGCAGACTTGGAAACCAGTTTATCTTCCAGAAAAATCCACTCTAGCAAGCGAGAGCAACTCAACAGTCCTCTCCAACTATACCCTAGGCTCAGACCAGGCCCTTGGATAACTAAGGGATGAATAAGGGCCATATAGTACATAAAGGGGGCTCAATGTAGCCACCCAGGGTGCCACCACCAGTGGATGGGTTCACTGGCTCTGGTCATGGAGATTAAGTCAGATAATGAAGGAGGGAAGTGAGGTACCTGGAACAGCACGCATAGAAGCTGGAAAGAAAGGCAAGAAAGCTGGAAGTGTGTTGGCTTCACTGATGTCCACTATTTGTAATCAGAAGTTCCACCAGTGACTTCTGGTTCAAAGCCCTGGAGACCTCCCAGCAAGGGCTCATAGCTTCCACCCTCACCTGTAGCTCAACTGCCAGGCTGGGCCCAAGCATGCCCTAGAGTGCACCTTGGCTCCCTGGAGGGTCCGCCCTGGGCTCCGCCATGCCACATGCTAGGCCTGGGGAAGAGGGGAGGTGCCCTTGGCTGGGCACAGAGGACTCAAGGGGCCCAACTGGAAACTTTGACTCCAGCTGCAATGTCCTGGCTAGAATCCCATAGGCATCAGCGGGGTAAGCCTCTGCAGCTCCTGCCTTTTGAAGATGCTCCTGCTTCAGCCTTCTTGAGGTCGGAGGGTTTCACAGTAGGAAAAGTTTTCAGGAGTTGCTAAGGGAGCTGAAGGTCCTGTACCCAGCCAGGCGTCTCAGACCAGAAGAGCCAGATGCAGTGCTGAATTCCTCAGCTCAGGTCAGGGTAACGGCTTCCCACATGTCCTGTCCTTGCTGTTCTATGAGGCAGAGGTCTGCCTCCCTGGTCTTGACTCAGACACACACCTCCTGTTTGAACTTGGATGAGGCCGCTCCCTACTCTGGGCCCAGCTTCTCCTCCCTTGAGGGCTGGGCCCTTGGGTTCAAGGTTCTTGTGGACAACTCAGGGTAAGAGTAGAGATGTCGACCCTCTAAGTTGAGAAAAGAGCTGGCCACTCTGCTGTTTGTAAGGGCCATCTCCGCGGAGCCAGTGGGTCACTAACCACTACCCTCTTCCTTAAGAGTCCCAGCTGGAGCCCAGGAGCAGGTGCAGGCCCTTCTTCAAGGGGCCGTGAGCTTGATAGGCAGAGAAAGCCTTCTTGTGTTTCCAGCGGACATTTCTGCAAGTCTCAGGGGTCAGAAGTGACCCCCCAAGGCCAGCCCCAGGGACCACCTCTTTTCCTGCCAGTGGGACAAGACAAGCACTGCCATCCCAGTGTCTGCTGTGCATCCCTACACAACAGCCAGTGCTGCTGGCTGCGTGCTCCTGCCCCACACAGCGTCCCGGACTTCTCTGCCACCAAACATTCCTTGTCTTCCCTCCCGGAAAGAAAAGCTGGCTGGCCAGCCCAGAAATGGGGAGCAGAAGAAGCATGACCTGTCTGTGCAGAGCCCTTGCCCCCTGATACACGCGCATGTGCGCACACACACACATACACACATAAACACACAGTGATCTCAGAACAGAACACAACCAGTTTGTTCACAACATGCCTACCAATGGCTGCCCTGGGGAAGAAGCAATAGAAACAGGGGCACAGGGTGGCTTGGACAAGAGCCCCTTCACCCACTACACACAGTTCTGTCACCAAGGCACCTACCCAGCACAGTCTGCACGGACCGGGGAGACTCCTGGCTGCCGCTCCTGCCAGCCCGCCCGCCGGGTCTCCACCCCGCTCCTCCCGCAGGCAGACGGGCCGCCGTGGCTGTGGCAGCTCCCGCGGGCGGGCGGGCGGGCGGGGTGCCGTGTCAAGTGGCTGCCTTCCCCAGACAGAGCGCCTTTGTGTGTTGGCAGGGCTATTTATGGACTTACCCAAGTTCCCCAGGGGAGCGGTACCTGCTGGGAAAAGCAGAACCAAATGACCAGGTTCCACCTCCCACATCTAGGTAGCGTTTTCAAAACCCTTGCATCACCGTCCCTCCTCCTCTTCCTCCTCCTCCTACTTATCCTCCTCCTCTTCCTCCTTCTCTTCCAGCGAGCGCCCTTCCGAAACACACACCCTGTCCAGCCGGTCGCTGCCACTCTGAAGAAGCTGGATTCCTTTCCTCCATGAAGTAGAAAACTCTGGGATTTCTCAAACCACTTTCACCCGAGAAGGAGCCTGGACGTGTCAAGGAAGAATCCTAGTCAGCTGGTCCTTCAGCCTGCGAAGGACCAAGCCAGCTCTTTGCTTACACGCTCACCAACGCTGACCCTGGGTCTCCTGCCGCCTGTCCCCTGGGGCCAAGCTGGCCCCCAAAGTGCTGCTCTGGAGCAAGAGGCACCCATCCCTCTCAGCAGCCCCTGCCCCTGGGATCCTGAACCAGCTCCACCCCACACACATCCTGAGGGCTCCCTGGCTGGGGCAGCGCAAAGCCAGTGGCTGCCGCTCCCTGGCAAAACTGAACCAATCACTGAGGCTTCTCTGTCACACCCCCTCCCCCACGCTGCTCTGTCCCAGTGGGCGGCTGCAATTGAACCCCGGGTCCTGCAGCCAGCATAGCTGACTCTGAGAAGGCGGCAGCCTGCACAGTCAAGGAGCGGCAGCTCTAGTCCCCGCCCAGCGTACCTGGGGACACACATTCTTACTGGGCACTTTCGTGTGCCAAACTCAGGGAATCTGAGGTGGACAGAGAACTGAGATTTCTCTCCCAGAAAGATGGCTAGGAGGGGCCCATTGCAGCCACCCTGGAGTTACCATCACAAAAGAAGGAGACATCAAACAGAGGGAGGGTGGGGGCAAAGGAAACAGCACTACTCTGCAACACAAGCACCCCTTTCTACTTCCAGCTCCAGCGCTGGTCGGCTGGAGCTCACTGAGCAAGCCCCTGGCCCTTTCCGTGCCTTGGTTTCCTCACTGTCAAGTGGGGCTGATCCCCCAGGCCCCACCCACCAGTGGGATTAACAGAGGGCTCGGAAAGCTGGCTGCTGGCTACCCTTTCTCTGTGCCAAGCCCTGTGCCAAGAGCTTTTCTTGCGTTCCTTCACTTAATCCTCGCCCACAGCTTGTGAGGTGAAGACTCCCAGGTACGGGTGTTGGTGGAAGTTGCCCTCGGTCACACTGCTGGGTGGTTGTGTATCCAGGATTGAACACCGCTTGGTCCAGCTCTGAGGTGTGCATCCTCCCCCGCGGTGCCACCTCATCATTGCAAGAAGCTGCTTTGCCAGCACAAAGCTGCTCTCTGATGCTGTGGCTGCTGCAGATTGTTGTCTAACACTAACAAACACTCCCTGGCCTATGCCCAGGCTGAGGCGGAAGTGCCCAGGTCATGGCCAGCTCCCCCTGGAGTTGGAGGCACCCAGTGCCAGCACAGGTGCTGGACAGAAGGAGCTTCATTCTCCTGTCCTCACCGTGTCCCATCTCAGCCACCCCAGGCTGAAGCACTGTCCCTCGGCCTCTCACTCTCCCTACAGTAGCCTCTGTGTCTCTGTTGCTGCCTTCCCTTCCCCTTTCTATCTCTGTGTCTCCATTCTTGTCTCTTCCACACTCATGAGCATACATGTGCGTGCAGCTATAAGGAAACATCCTTTACCAGGGACGATGCATAGCAGCCCTCATCTGAGTTGGCCACTTATAAATTCCAACCAGTGTTCTTCTTGTCCCTGGGGCAGGGCCAAGGCAGCCCTTGCAGGGCACTAGGAACCTTCCCAATTGGAAGGCTGTCCTCCTGCAGCCTCCTGAGACATAGGTCCCACCCTTGGCCTGGGAAACTAAGCAAGGGAGTCTTGGGAAATGGCCAATTCTACTGGGGCTGAGTACATCCCAGTGGGGCTGGCTGGTTACTAGGATGGAATTTCTGACGCTTGGGATGGGATTCTCAGGGTGGAGAGCCTGCTTATAGGGTGCTTTGGTTTAAGAGGTGCACTTCAGCTTTACCTTCTTTCAATCAACACATAATTCTGGGGACACCGACTCATGTCAGGCTCCATGCTCAGGGATTTGATGGAGAACAGCCAGGCTGGGCCCTGCCCTCAGAGAGCTGACAGTCCAGTGCAGACACAGCCACATGGCCAGATCAGTGAGGCCATAATGAAACACTGTGCTGCAATAGGAAGGCAGCTCTGGCCACCCAGGGTGCTGGGTCCAGAACATATTCATCAACGCACTGGACCATGGCACAACAAGGACAGGGCCAAAAGCCCTGGAACCAGTTAGACCAGGCTAGGGAGCATCTACCCTGGGGAAACCTGGGGCAGCCTCTGCCTCTATTTTCCCATGACCCCAGAGACCAATAGCAGAGCCAGTGGACCTCTGGCTGAAACCCTGGCTACCTACACTGAGGGCTCTTGGAGATCTTTCATGCTTTCTGCTTATGGCCAGTAAAACAGAGGTAGAGAGAGGGTTAGTGACTTTCCCAAAGAAACAGGGTGACTGGGTCACAGGGCTGAGAGCGTGGATTGGTAACTCCCTCCCAGTGCACCTTCCATCATATCCCAATTCCTAGCCCATGCTTAGAGCATGACAGTGCTACTCCACACAGGAGGAAGGGGGATCTAGGGGGCAGTGAGATACAGCTGCCCCACAACCCCTGGGTGCTTGGGGCCAAGGCCCCATTAGTGGATCTACACATTTTATTTAACACTTACTGCACACTCCATGTCAGTGCTGTTCTAAGCTCTTCTGCTTAGTGATTCATTCAATCTGTAGAGACCTTAGGATTTCTAATATCCCCATTTCACAGATGGGTAAACAGAGAGAGAGAGAGAGAGAGATTATGAGACTTGCCCAAGGCCACACACCAGCAGGTGCAGAGCTACAGATTGAGGCCAGCCCACTTTCCACTGCACCCTGGCCCCCAGCAGCAGGCAGCCCATGGGGCAGTGTAGCCCACCAGGTACACTGAGAAGCCAAGCTCTGCAGATCCATCACACAGGCAAGCTCTCCACTGTTTAGAGCAGCTGGCAGCAGCTCCCAGGGCTGTGGCCAGGAAGGACCAGCAAGGACCCACTTCCCATTCTGGAGGGCAGCCACCTCAGGAAGCTCTGGGCTGTTACTACGGCAGCTCACAGCCCTAGCTTGGGGGTCTCCAGACTCCATGCAGAAAGACCCTCCCTATGGCAGAGTCAGCCAAGAAGTTTTACTTTGTTGTTTTAATAGCCATGGTAGGAGCCTGTGCTAGGAACTAGGGTTGTAGAGGAAGCAGGAAGCAGCCTGCTCGTGGGATGGAATATAGAGGTAGGAGGGACAGATCGAGGCACTGCAGATAACCACAGGTTCAAGTTCAGAGTAAGCCTGTTCTCCTTCCTGGCCTCCACTGTCCATCTCTAAAATGAAGACCAGGGTCAGGTGACCTAGCCCCACTCTCTCCTTTATGGTCAGTTCCTCACTCCTCAGCTCTCTCACTGAAGGGATTGGTTTAGTCAGTCCTATTTGGAAAGAGCACAGCCTTGAAAATCCAAAAACTGAATGTAACTTAATCTTGGACTTCCATGTATTAGAGCCTCAGTTTCTTCATCTATAAAATGGGGCTATTACCAGCAAGCTCTGTGAGGCATGGGGAATTCCTGGCACACAGTGTGTGCTCCATAAATAAGAGCTGTCATTACTGCTGTTGGGTTATTATCACTGCTCTCACCCATAAATGAACAGAGTTCACCTTGGGAGGGCTGATGTAAGCAGTAAATTCAACGTGATCTTATCTGTTGAGCGGTAATGGGGGAGGGCCTAACATGTTCCTGGTGGGTACTAACAGCTGATAATCACTACCAGTTTTTGACATCATTTATTGATGAAGCCCGTCTTATAGATCAGAAAACTCAGTTGCACAAATGTTGTACAGCAAAGCAGTGGCACAAAGGCAGTGAGACACGTATTCTATCCCTAATCTCATGCCTCCCGAATGTCCTCCCCTTGCCATCCTCCTCTTCCACACCAACTGCAGATGGCAGAGGATGCCCCAACCTGTGCATGAGAATTAACTCCCAACCACAGCACACAGAAGCCCACATGCAGTGACCAGGAGGCTCAATGTCACCCTGTGGAACTGGCCCTGAGGATTCTGCCGCTGCCTGGCTCCTGCCTCTAGCCTTGAGCATGCTTCGTTGTCACCTCAGCAGTAACAGCCTGACCTTGGGCAGCTGTGGCAACACAGGACGGCCCAGAGCCATGGCCAGCTCCCTTCCTGGCTCTAGCCCAATGGACCACATGCTGGCCTGAGATTTCAGGCTGTTTGGAGCAATCCTCGACCCACTGTGCTTGTGCCAGCTCAGGGCCCAGGCTGTCCTGATACCATGGGTTCCTGGGAAGTATCAGCCACTGACTCAGCTATGCAAAGCCAGCCCTGTGGCCTTGGCTGCTAGATACAGTGCATCCTCGCACTCCCCTGGGTCCACCCACTGCCTTGGGCCTGAGCCCAGCCCATCAAAACAGGTCACTGGAGGATGGACTGGACTGAAATGCTCATTTTGCTGCTGCTTGGTGTGAGTTCTGCAGCAAGACCAAGCCCTTCTCCCTCAGTCTTCTTGTCTCTAAAATGTGTACCTGAGTCAAACTATCAGTCCACTTAAAATACAGTCTGCAGAGTGGTGGTGGTTCACAAACTGCTTAGCACTGGTCTGGAGTGTGATTAGTAACAACTGAGAGCACCTAGACATTTTCACAGGAATGTGACATTATCATGTTTAAGCATCAGAGCAGCCGGCAGGTCCCACTGAATAGAGTATAGGTGGGTACAGGTGTTGTCAAATCAAGGTAAGGAATCACAGTCGCCTGAGTTCTAAAAAAGCAAACAGCCCTTCCCCACATGTGGTTTAAAGGCCCTGATTTAAATAGTCTTTTTCTACAAGAACTCACTGACTTGGATTCTATCGTACCACTTACACCTATAGCAGAACTCATGCTGTGGTCACTGGAACTGTCCCTCTTCTACTGCCCCCCTTTCTAAAGGGCACCTCCACTGACTTATTAGCCTAAGCCCGACTCTTGCACTTCACCCCTCTTCCAAACACCTCCATCCTTTAATCACCTAATCTTGTAGGTCTCACTTCCTCCACATGTTGTGTATCTTTCATTTCTCTCCATCCCAAGCACCTAGAGTCCAAGCCACCATCACCTCTCCCTGGCCGCGGGCAAGGGCTCTGAAGGGCTCTATGCGGGTGCCTTCTGCAGCTGCCTCACCTCCCACATCCATAGGGGGACACTGTGTGCTCTCTACAGCACAGACCTAGCCCTGCAAGCCCCGCCGCACTGTCACTGCCTGGCCCCAAACACTCCTCCAGCTTGGTCTCGTTTCCCCTACCTTTTTGATTCCTCCTCCCATGCTGGCCTGCTTCAAGGTCCTCACCTGGAACAATCCTCCTTACACCTGGGGCCTCTACCTTCTTCTCAGAGACTCTCCCAGTATCCCAGACCAAGTTGCCCCCATTGGTGTTCTCACTGGGCCCTTTGTTCCACTGTCCATTCATTCCATGTTGTTTGTGGCTGGTCTCTCCTACCACCAGCCTCCCGTGCTAGCCTGTTAGCTTTATGTGGACAAGGATCATGTTGGTCAGTGGACCCTAAAGTCAAGGACATTTGAGAGTTAGCCTGATATCCCTCTATTCACTTTCCTGTGCCATTTGAGGAACTACACTTCTCTCCTTTGGTCTCAAAGCAGGTGATTCATACAGAACTCAGCCAATTAGTTCATCCCACCCTGGTGTCTTCAGTGACTGGCATGGGTACATGACCCAACATGAGTCAGTGGGACTCAGGCCCAGAAACTACTGCTTGCCATGATTGAGGGAGTCACACTGTGGTGAGGCCATAAACCTGGTACTTCTGGCAGCTCTAGTGCCACGATGGAGGTAGTGAGCCAACACGTAAGTAGGAGGAACCAAGAAATGGAGAGGGTTCTCAGTGGTATTGCTCAAGCTCTGAATCGAATAGGTCGTGAAGGCTACACTCCACAATCCAATGGATTCCATGTACTGAGTGAGGCTAATCTGAGTTGCGTTTTTGTCACTTGCAACCTGTAGATTCCTGACTCATGTATCACCATCATGTAGCACAGCAGGCACGCCAAAAGGACCTGTTCATTCATGCAGTTATACAGCAGTGAGAAC
Organism: Dinomys branickii; assembly: GCA_004027595.1. NCBI lineage: Eukaryota > Metazoa > Chordata > Mammalia > Rodentia > Dinomyidae > Dinomys > Dinomys branickii. The sequence continues at coordinate 56,871 of PVLD010004509.1, read as the reverse complement.
GTGAGTCGATTTGCTCAAGAGAAAGAGTCATCCTGGCTGCAGTTAAGAGAGGTGACTAAAGGGATGGAAGCGGGAGACCACGCATGAGCCTGAGGGGCAAGGATGATGCTTGCAGAGGGTGAGCAAGACAGAAGGAGTGGAAGAACGAGCAAGATTCTCAACTCTAAATTCACTGGAGAACCTCTGGAAGCCTCTGCCCCCTCTAGATCTCAGAAACCTAATTTAACTGAACCCATCATTCTAGAACTCCCAAGTTATTCCCCACTGATTTTTGTCCCTAGCTATCAACACTCAGCAGCACTACTGAACAGTACTGGTGTCACGGTTGGCTCTGAAGTTTGATTGTGACAGGCAGGGAGTACAGAGCAGTGATCTTCCTGCTCCTTTTTCTCCTCATCTATAAAATAGGGATAATAACAATCATATTACACAGATTATATATTATACCAGAAGGAAAGCATACTCCATCACTGTTAGATGCCACTGTCATCGTCACCATTATTAATTATTATTTGTATAGGAATTCCAGAAAGAGGACATTGAACACATAAATCATAAACAAGTCCCAAAATTAATAGAGAATTTCTTGAACTAAGGGAAGACTTGGATCTTCAGGCCTGAACTTAGTACCAGGGAAAATTACCCCCAAAAACCAAACAACCAGAAGTAATCTAGTGAAATTTCCAAATTCCAAACACTGGAAAAAAGAAATACTGCTTATTTCCATAAGAAACTTGAGAGAATCAAGTAAACTGTATGTTTCATATAATAGAAAAGTCTAGGAAACCACACAGTATGGCTTCTTGGGGAGGAGGACCGTCAGGCTAGAATTTTTTATTCAAGCTAACTATGACTCAAGGTTGAGGGCAAACACTGTCAGACTTACAAGGACTTTTAAAAATATACCATAGCTGGACATGTAATGTCAGCGTTCTAAGAGACTGAGGCAAGACGATTGCAAATTCAAGCCTAGCCTGACCAACTTAGCAACTTAGTGAGACCCTATCTCAAAATTTAAAAAAAAAAATGCTGATGTCTGTGGTTTACTGAAAGGAACAGTCAATGCTTAAAATGTTCTTTTTCCTTGACCAATTTTGCATGCTTGAATCTGGTGATCAGAATGACTGATCTGAAAACAACAATATGCAGACAACAAGAACCATTGTTGAACTCCTACCCCCTTGTACAGTGAAGCTCCGCATCATTTCCAATGTTTTTTATTACTTGTTACTGTCTTTGATTGTTTGATCAATCTTGCATTCTTATGTCTGGTGGGCTGAGCAACTTCGTTGAAGATAACAGTATGTAAGGTAGCAACCACCGTTAATTCTTATCATTTTGTTTGGAGTTCATGTATCATTTTTGTTATTTTTGTGTTGTTTTGATTTTGTCTTCATTGTTGTTTTACTTTTTAAAATAAAAAATAAATATGGCTATTAGATAATTTAAAACCAGAAAAAAAATTGTTTTTAAGGGCTGGGGATTTTCTTAGTGCTAAGGTCTTGAGTTTAATCCCCAGCACAAAACAAAAACAAAAACAAAAAAAACCCAGATCTTTCCAAAAAAATCATTCAAGAAAGCTCTCCAAGCAAAAACAAAAGCCCAGAAGTCAAAGATGAAAACTGTGGTAGAGAAAACAGCAACCAATGAAGGCAGAAACATGTATAGGCTTAACTAACAATAGTATAATAGAGAGTGAAAGGCAGTTTTAAATAAATGATTCTTACAACACAATAGAACTGATGTTTAAAAATAATAACAATCAGAAACCAAAGTTCCAGATGATTCCAACAGGGCCTAAGAGGTATGGAGGATAGCAAAAGAAACGCTCACTATGGGTTCTAAGAGGAGGACAAATTATTATAGATGTGGTGTGATGCCTGCTACTGACATGTGCATGTGCGAAGGGCAAGTACAATCACCATCCAATTAGAATTAGGGTTTATAACTTCAACGGAATGCCACAGAAGAAAAATGAGGATTGACCTTGTTATCTTTCATGCTATAATATAAAGTTATAGCAACTAAGTTTTGAGCTGGTGTAAAAATAGGTTAATGAAGGGGACAAGAGCAAGTTCAAACCGAACCCACCTATATAAGGAAATTTGGTTTATAGTAAATGAAAAAAGAAAGAATGGTTCACAACATGGGCTTGGAAAAGCTGGTCAACTATTTGGGAGAAAGAGTAATGAACATTCCAGGCACTAAATTAACTGCAGATGAATTAAAAATACAAATGCAAAAATTAAAAGGATAAAAGTACCCAAATAAAATATTCCTTATAACCTCAGGGTAGGAAAGGCCTTTAAAAGTATAGGCCACTCCTTCAGGAAAAAAAAAAAGACAGTAATAAAAAAACTTGATTATCAAAAATGGTAAACATGTCTACTCAGAAGGCTGAGGCAAGAGGATGAGTGAGGCCAGCCTGCGCAACACAGCAAGATCTTGTCTCAAAAAAGTTAATATTTAAATGATAAGCAACAGTATAAATAAGTTAAAAGATAAATAATAAACTGGGGAGATATTTATAACTTACATACTAAGCAAATGGTTAATTGTTAAACCACATAAAGAGCTCTTACAAGCCAGGTGCGGTGGCAAATACCTAGAATCCCAGCACTCGGAAATCTAAAGCTGGAGAATCACAAATTGAAGGCCAACCTGGACTATTTAGTAAGAGCTTATCTCAAATCCCTTCCTCCTCAAAAAAGAGACCTATTACAAATAAGAAAACATAGAAGTTATAAACTGACATGCCAAAGAAGATACATAGAAAAGAAATACAGAGAAGTATGTGAAGCTATAAGGGGAAAACTAATAAACATATAAAGCCCAACCTCTCCAGTTTTTCATTTTCCGTCCCAACAAAGAATTACAAGAGCAACACCACCTCACGTCAGCTAGGGTGCAAGCAGCTGGGCACTCTCACTCACCGTCAGGGGAAAGGTAAATTGTGTATCACTTTACCTCTCTGTTCTTTTGTTTTTTCCTCTATAAAAGGAAAATGATAACAATATCGGTGGATAAGTTACACGTGTGAACAGAAGAACAGCATTGTAGAGCACTCTGGCAGTGCGCGTCACACTCTGCCCTACAGAAAATACAGCAAGACATAATATGCAAGACATTCTCGTTATGTTTATTGCAACGCAGCTCACAATAGCAAAGCGTTATAAACAACCTAACTGCATCACTAATAAATTATGATTCAACAGCTACTAAAAATAGAGGACTTTAGATGCTAATGTGAGATATTGTTTTATATAAGAGTTGCAGATAGGGGCTGGGGATATAGCTCAGTGGAATAAGTGCTTGCCTAGCAAGTGCAGGGTCCTGAGTTCGATCCCCAGTACCGCAAAAAAAAAAAAAAAGAGTTGCAGAAACACGTACAGTATAACACTATTTAGTAAACTAAAATGTGCATGGAAGTAGATTTGGAGGAAATACACCGATCTATTAGTGGCTATTGAGGGGCAAAGGCTGGAGGAATGAAGAATTTTCTTGAATTTATTCAATTCTGTAAATTTAGTTTTTTGCTCTGGGTGGTTTTCAGCTCTGTATGTGTGTGTGTGTGTGTGTGTGTGTGTGTGTGTGCGCGTGCATGTGTGTTCCTGTTCTTGTTTTGCAGTGCTTGGGATCAAACCAATTTCCCTCATGCTAAGCAAGCACCTACCACTGAGCTACACCCCAGCCTGTTTAGAATCTTTGTACCAGTTTTATACAAATACATTATCAGTTAATGGACATGTATAATGCTAAATATATAAATATTCTCACTCATAAAAATAAAAATATATATTTCCTCAAAAAATATGCAAATCTCACATGAAATTTGCTCCAAAAACTTTGCCTGGAAAAATCTTTTTAAAAAGATTTTCATAACTGAAGAGATATAATCCTATTCCCACATGTGAAAAGATCATATTGTATTGCTTTTAATACTATTTTATATGTATTTAAAAATATAATTTCAATAAAAATCTCAAAGAGAATTTTTGGAAGGGGTAGAGAAAGGTGGAGCTGAATTATTTTGTTTGAATTATAAAATTATAATAAAATGTCTACCAGGCTCAGGATGTAGCTCAGTGATACAGCATTTGCCTATCAGGTAGGAGGCCCTGGGTTTAAACCTCAGCACTGAAAAAAAAATCACACAGAGATAATTTCATTTAAAAGAATTAATATGTAGGAATAGGAGAGAAAACAATTTTAAAAGAAGAATAATGAGAGAGTACTTGCCTTGAGATAATGTACAAGCATTGGGGCAAATAAATGAGAAAAATGAAAACTATTTTGTCCCACACTATAATCCAAAGTAAGTCCCACATAGTTTAAAATGTTAAAAGTTGAATAATGAAACCATAAATTTTGAAGAGAAAAAGCATTATAAAGGCCTAGGGTGAATATCACACCAAAGACAACAGCATTTGTATAAATTTATAGATATGATTTTAATCATCCAGAAAAGGGGATTCAAATTACACCCACTAAGATGCCTACGATTTTTAAAAATGGAAAAATAAAAATTGTTAGTAAGGATGTGCAGAGTTTGGAATCCTAATTTACTGATGGTAGGAAGTAAAATTATACAGTCTCTTTAGAAAGGAGTGTGGTAGTCCCTCAAAAGTTCAACGCAGATAACATTTTACCTAGAAATTCCACTCTTAGGTATATATACCTGAGAGACATGAAAACATATGTTCACACAATAACTTGCACACAAATATTTATGGAAGTATTATCCCTAATAGCCAAAAGGTGGAAATGACCCAAGTGTTCAACTGATAAATGGTTAAACAATATGTGGTACATCCACAAAATGAAATATTATTCAGCTATGTAAAGGAAATGATACATGTATAACATGGATGAACCTGAAAACATTACATACTAAATAGAAAAAGATGCAGAAAACCAGACATATGGTTCCATTTATATGAAGTGTCCAATATAGGCAAATCTACAGAAAAATAATGTGGAGTAGTTGTTGCTTAGGACTGGAAGAGATTGGAGAATTAGTGAGTGATAGCTGAAGGGTATAATTTCTTCAGGACAGTAAAATGTTCTAACATTAACTGTGGTACTCACTGTACAAATCTGAACATGTTATAAACCATTGAATTGTATACCTTAAACAGGTGAAATGTACATTTGAATTACAGCTCAATAAAACTGTCACCAACACAATTTACAGATACCACTACCCATAAAGGAGAATCACCTGTCATTTAAAGGAGTAATGAAACCATAACACCTTGTCTATAGATTAGTTGTGATTGTACTATTTTCTATGATAATGGGTGTCTGTTTGTCAATATGTTTTTGTACTTTTATGTTTCTAAAATAAAAAATAAAAAGATAAAAAAAAAAAAAAGGAGTAATGAAAATAAAAGGCTAGCCCCAAAACATCCTTACCATATAAAGAGCTTTTGTAAGTGAACAATTAAACTATTAAACAGCCTCACAAGAAACTGGGCAACAGACTTGCTCAGGCTCCTCTCAAAGAAGCAAAATAAGGGACTTAAAGGCATATAAACAAATGTTCAACATCTCTGGTAATCAAAGAGGGGAACCTATTAAAAAAGTAACAATACACAGTGCTGGGGTGGGTGCAGGGAAACAGACATTCTCTTACTAAGAGCTCTCCATCTCCTAGGAAGCAGAACTTTCCATGCTAAAATGCAAAAGATCAACTCAGACAAAGCAAAATGAACTTCTCTGTGAAAGCCAGGATTAGGAAGAATACAGTCATGCCAAAGAATGATTCTGCAATGGATCCAGAATCCATTTCACAAATAGACACCATTTGACCCAGAAATTCCACTACCGAGAATTTATTTCAACAAATTTCTCATTCGTTCAAACTGTTCATTCATTCAAATATTTATTGAACATAAAACATGTACCAGGTGTTGAGCTGGTTGCTGGGAAGACCAAGATATATCTGCAAGGGTATTTTTTCCCTTTAGGTTTTTGTAAAAAGAAAAAAACTGGAAACAACTTGAATGTTGAACTACTGGAGATGATTTAAATAAAATATGTTTCATCTACATGATGAAATACTCTGCAAAGCACTAAGCATGATGTCGTGGAAGAATATTTATTGACAGAAAAACATGGATACACTCCATTGCTCAAGGGAAAACAAAGCATGTCAGAAAACTGTACCAGTAACCCCATTTTACAAATAAGATATATCTATGTGTAAACAACCTGATAAGATTCACCCCAAAATGTTATCTCTGGATTCTGGAATTAGGCATAAACCTAATTTCCTTTTCCTGGTTTATCTGTATTAAATGTTTTCTTCATAATAAACATTATTACATAAATTACTTTTGCAATGCAACAAAAAAAGTCAATTGCGTTTTAAAAATAGCAGTGCTAACCCTGCCAGGCTCTGATGGAAGGAATCCCTGAGGAAGGGGTTTGTAGAGTCGAACATGTGTTTATCCCTTGATGTCAGGATGGTTGCTCCTATTTCTGAGGACTTACTCCCTGGCAGGCAGTGTAAGAGACACTTTGCACAAACTTCCCCTCTGAGTGTCACAAGACAGTGTGTGTATGGTGGGTGTTCCTGCTTGGCTTTACAGTAACCCCTCAGTTGATGAGCAGGAGAGCCCATCAGCTCTCTCCACCTATTCCCGGGAAGGGCAAAGAATGGACCTGAGCCTCGAGGCCCTCTCTCTTGCAGGCCAGTTCTGTGCTGGCCCCCGTCCTGCCTTCCTGCAGATGCAGTGGGAGGCGACAGGAGGACAAATCAGCAAGGGAGGGGCCATCAGCAAGCGGAAGGCATGGCGCTGAAGGCCAGCTGGCCAAGGTCAGGGCACAGGGTGAACTAGCCAGGGGACTCCTCGCCTGCCGGGCGACTCTCAGGAAGCCCAACCACATCCGGTCCCAGGAGTTCCCAGGCACTCTGCACCCACAGACAATGACAGAAGTCTACACAAGGCCTGAGGCTGCCCTCTGAAACAGCAGGAGGAAAATAGCTGCCTCGTGGGACTGGCTCCAGCCCAGTGACTGCTGGCCAGTCCTTTCCTCCTCTGTGTCTCCTGGTTGGTGTGAAGAGGTGGATGAGGCCTCCAAGACCCTCCCAGATCTGGATTCTGTGTGTCCATGGGACTTCTTCACATAGGGTCTGGCAGGAAGAGGAAGAGGGGAAGCGTCCCCACCCAGCTCCCCAAGGAGCCCCCTCCTTTTCCCCTTAGCTCTATCCCACTGCTATTTTTAGAACAGACCGCAAAGAGTGTCTCCACAAGTCCCACCGCACTCCAAGCTCCAGGTAACATACAGCAGTCCATTCATTCCACTCCAGCAAGAGCACGCCAGGAATTTCAAGATAAGACAGCCAGCTAGACAACTTCTCCCCACGCTATTCACTGGACTAGTTTCTATTTCCATTACAGCCCAAAGTGGTGGCTTATGACATAGCACAGTCAGTTGCTAAGAACCATCTAAGGCCATCTCTCTTCCACGTGTCCCTTCCACACCCCAAACTGGCAAAATCTTCTGTCCCCAACTCTGTGCCCTTGGCTGAGGTTTTGCCTCTCTCTGGTCTTAGCATCTCTCAGGGGAAGCTTTTCAGTTCCCATTTAAAGGTTCTATGGTTCTACCAAATTTCTAGTTACTCAACATAAATACTATATTGCCTCTCTGCTCTTAGGTACATGACGGGTTTTGTTCCCAAAGTCTTCTGAGAGTTGATTACAGGGCTCAGAACGCATTTTCCCACTGCAACTGTGTTATAAACAGTAGCCAGCTTCCAGGGCAAGCCCCCTTAACCCTCAATGTTCTTCCACCAAGGAGAAAGGCTAGAAAATCTATATTCCAATAATAGAATTAAACAAAAGTGGAAAAGTACTAACACTTAACAGATTTTTTTAGAAAATTTATCTACAATAGTATTGTCTGTATAGTATAAGAGATAAGCGTTAAAGGAAATGAAAACTTCAATGGCAGTTTCTGGTAGAGGGTCTGAAGGAGACTTCTGACTGCACTAGAAATGAAAAATTAATACATATTCCACTTGAAAATTAGCTTGTAAATACAATTAGCTTATAAAAATAAACTAGTAGTTGGACAGGTTAGAGATCATATGTGAAGTTCAAATAAGAGTCCCGTATGTGCCCAACCACCTGAGCAGAAAGTAGGGAGGGATGCAAAAGGTACTAGGCTGGTCAGCTCCTTGTGCTGGCCTCCCCGGAGAAGCAGGAAGAGGCACCATGGATGCAGAAGAGGCAGGACTGGGTTTATAATTTGGGCTCTCTGAGATGAGGATCCGTCCTTATACAAGATCTCTAAGCTTATGTGTTACAAGTGTACAATGAATATTAACCAAATACAACATTTACATATATCCACATACACACACTCCTGCTTCAATGTGAAGACCAAAACATCTGTTTCCTTCCTTCTTTTAGCCTATTAAAGCTTTACTCTGAAGCTTTAAACCCTGTCAAAAAAAAAAAAAACAAAAACAAAAACCTGACCATTCTCCCCTCTGAAATCCCACACAGAACTGTTCCAAGGGACTGGGCCCATATCTAAAGAGAGTGCCTATGATAAAGAAACAAAACCAATCCCTGCACTAGGGCAGGGTCTCTACCTTTCTCTATTCTGACCCTTATTTTTTTTATCCTAATAGTTTTGGATCTGGTGATTCCTAGAGGACACCTGGAGTTGAGCTCCTTCATTTTTCTTGGTAAGGAAGAGATGATCACATTTGTGAAGTTATTTGTATGAGGTCACACAGTGTGAACTAGCAGTCTCTAGCTGCTCTTGCTTCAGAACCCTGCTCTGATTTTTTTGGAGGCAAAATGCTCAGTGAGTAGAGACCCCAAATCTGGAGACAAGAACCATAGGACAGTTCTTATGAGGCATCCTTTTCTCAAGGGATGTCCCACATCAGCATGAGAATATGATAGTACCCACGAGCCTGATATGAACCTGGCCAGACTGCTTCATAAGCCAAGTGGGGATCTATGCCTGCTGTGGCAGCCACAAATAAAAATAAAACTCTCAGCCAAGAGAGCCAGCTGACCTGAGTTCTACTCCTGGCTCTGATACTAACTTGTCCAGGTCAGTTCCGCTTTTAGACCCTGTTTCCCCATCTATGTTCTAAACACAGGCGGACTGAACTGAATAGCTCAACTCGACTCTCCCACATCTACTGAACACCTGCTATGGACCAGGCAACAACAGAATAGAATGAAAAGAAGTCAAATGTGCTCTCCACTTGTTCTCAGGCAGCTCTCAGTGTTGCAGGCAGTGTATGAGGCGTGTTCGAAAAATCCAGTGAATGCTCACATTTTAAAAAAAATTATTACAGTAAAAGACACTTTGCTATTAATCCCCTCATTCTGAACACCCTTATCCCACCATTCTTGTCATATTCTGAAGTAGTTCTGGAAGTCCTCTTTCATGAGTATCTGTAGTTGCACTGTTGAGACTGCCTCAATGCTTTGAATTGATTCAAAATGTTTACCTTTCATAGTCATATTGACTTTGGGGAAGAGCCAGTAATCACATAGTACCAGATCTGGTGAATGAAAAGGGTGAAGACCCACCATAATGTTTGGAGAAACCTGCCTCTCTACTGGGTGGCACATGGCAAGAGCATTCGCTGTATTTTTTATCAGACCTTGTAAAGGCATTCTCAGGACAGGACTTCCAGAACAGCTTCAGAAAGTGGCATGAATGATGGCCCAAGTGTGTTCAAAACAAGAGGGAATATTTTGAGGGAGATTAATGGCAATGTACCTTTAGTGCAATAAATTTTAACTTAAGTGTTGATTGATATTTTGATCACACTTTATATAATGCACACATGAGGACTTTTGAGATCAAGCATACATGTAGAGTTTAGAGAAGGGATGTATTGGTATAGAACCCTGTTAACTCATGAGAGACCTGCTGTTCCCCATGTTTCCCCTCTCCACACCCTGTACTCCTTTCCTGGGACCTCCTCCTCCCTACCCAACCTTGGACTTTCTAATTTGCTATCTTCCTTCTAGAAGAAAGTTTCAGCTTCAGCACAGATAATCCAGCATATGCTAGGACTTTCCTTTGAGACACCTGTTCACTGTATATTTTCATCACCCTTTGTATATCTGCCTGATACACCATGCTAAGGATGACCAAAATCTCCTGGGAAAGCACATGGGGAAGCAATGGCTTCTGATGCATGCCTACAAATGGTGTTGAGACTCCAAGTCTGAAGACTACAGCTGGCAGGAACAGCAAAGATGTTCGGGCAGCACCAGGGAGAAGGAACGGCCTCCATATGAATAGGCACAGGGACTCTGGAGAAGGTGAAATTGCCCTTGCAAAGCAGGAAGGCAGTGCAGCCAAGAGCCAAATGGAGAGCTGGGCTTTATGTGGAAGATCACACCTCCTTCGATGGCCTTTAGGTAGTAGTATGACGGCCCAGCCTCCCCAGTTCTTCCTAGCAGTTGAACAGAAGAGTCAGAGTTAGGCTGTCCTGAATGGCAATCTTAGCCAGCTGCCCCGGATTGCAATCTTAGCCAGCCACTAGTGTGTGACCTTGGGCAAGTTTCTTAATTTCTCTAAGACTCAGCATCTTCATCTGCAAAGTGGGTACAATGGTAGTAAGTGTATAATAAGACAATGAACCTCATAAGACTAATAGGATAAAAAGAGACAATGCGCATTGAAAGCTTCACTCCAAGCCTTACACTCATACTTACAATATGAGTGCTCATTAAACTTCCTAGTGTTGTCACTCTGCCCTAAACCAAAGATGTGGGAGCAGTCGGGAGGACGGCAAGCAACTCTCTGCAGAGACAGGCCTGGGGAAAGAGAAGGACAAGGCAGGCGTGGGTAGAGCAGGTCTCTGTTCCTTATGAGGAAAAAGAAGAGCAAGACCGCAAACAAGGCAGTCTGCCCACAGCCAGACCAGCAGCAAGAGACAGAGGCAGGAAAGCTGGGGGCTGCCTGGAAAACAGCTGCGCCCATTCGAGAAAAGAGGTTGCTCCTTTGGAGGGACTGCTGAAATCCAATCCATTGCTTCTCGGTTACTTACAGCTGAGATCTTAAGTCAACCACTTAGCAAAATCTGGGCACAAAACCCTGAGGAGGGAGCCAGTAGCGACAGACTCTCAGCTGGGCTCAGGTCAAAACCTCCTCCTCCGGCACTGACGCTCGGACAGCCAGGCCTGCGCCTAAAGCTGTCCCTTTCTGCCTCTGACAACATAACTGCACCAGCTGGTCCTCTTGAATGCCAAACTCCAGAGGGGAAGGCCATAACCCAACCATTCCAGCGCTGCCAGGGAGCCCACCTTAGGAGCTCAGTCTTGCCTTTCACATCAGATTTCTTTTCACGTCTTAAGGGGAGCAACTGTGCCACCCTGCAGGGAGCTGAATACTAAAAGAACTAGAAGTTCTCTGCCAAGTAGAGAAAAGAAATCTCATTTTACTGTCCATCCAGAAAGTATTCCCTCTACAGCTAGGTGGGTCACCTCTTCTGGAACCCAGAGGTACCTGTTCGTAACTGCCTTCTGCCTCTTTCTGGATGAAATGAATGACTTCTCTTATTCCTGTTCCTAAAAGCAAAGCTTTACATCTAGAAAGAACAATGGATTAGGCTGGAATATCTGAGCTCAAGGAGTAATTCAGCCACATTCCAGCTGTATGACCTAGGGTAAGTCATTTAACTTCTCAGACACTGGTCACCGTTGTCCATAAAATGAGGCTGCCAGGAGGCTTAGCGGAAATGATGTCTGGGGACCCTGGCTGCCATCTCCAAAGTACATGCTGTGGCGTTCTCACTGTGGGAAACCCTACCATGTTGCAAAACTGCCTGGCCCTCCCCTTTGCAGAACCTTCTTGGTGCCTTGGTAGCATGTGTGACAAATTAGGACTTTGGTGGCAGAATTTAGGAGAAAAAATATTAAAATAAAGAATAAAAGAAAGACATACACCCATCAGTGCCATTATTTCCTAAGAGTCTGTGTTGTCCCAACTGCCAAAGGGCCAAGAGACCCAGGCATGACAGAACAGAGGAAAGACAAGGGTTTCAAGAGGCTCAGAGCCTGAGACACAAGACACATGAAAACAGGACCAGAGGGTGTGTGGGGAGCTAAGAGAGCCACTTTGTATTCAAATTGCACAGATGGCCTTTCTGACAATACAGAGTTGTTCTCCCACCCTTCCAGCTCCGAGCCCTGAGACACCAAACCAAGACAATTGGCCCATCAGGAAAAAGGCCATTGTGTGCTTCTTAGCAAGATTTATGTGGTGGGGCGGGGCCTGACCATGTTTCCCGTGATTATGACTCTCAGATGCAATAGCGATAGCTTGTTCATCATCTTGAACAGCTGGGATGGCCCCAGATGCTGCAGAGCAGTGGCCACCAGGTCATATTTCATCTTCATGAGCCAATGGAGCCAAATTAAAAGTTGCATTGATTCACGAGGCACAGCAGCAGTGCTGGGGCTCACTACAGTTGTTGGGTAGACCAGTCCAGGGCCCAGCAGGAGCACATGTCCACCTCTCCACCGGCTGCGGGCCTGGGACCTTTATGAGAGGGTACAGTCCACTTAGCAGACTATCAGGACAAACTGGGAGGGAAGTCCTTTTCCCAGGGCTGGCTGCTGCATTCAGATTCTCCTTTTCTTTGAGACCAAGTGACTGCTCTAAACCTGTCTGCTGGACAGAAGCAGGTCACCAGGCCCAGGACAGACAAGCTCACTGCCTTCCCAGACACATGATTCTCCTGTGCCTCACATTCCCCTTAATGTCATTTTGTAAGAGAACCAAATGAAATCAAAGTGCAGCTTGCTGTCTCTGCAGACCCAGCTGCTCAACTGCTCGGATTCACCCTGTGGGCCGAGCCCTGGTGGGCAGAGATGCTGTGAATCACTTGTCATTATCCAGGCAGCATCTGTCTCCTTCTGGGCAGGGGCGTTAGCCTGGTCACCAGCAGAGCCATGCCATCCCCTACTAGACAGTTGTACCTAGTGCCTGATCTTTCCAACATGGAAGATAAGAAATATAGTCTCTTTTAGGGCACTGTTTTTGGGCTTCAACTGGCCATAGCAGTTGAGTAAATTCACAAGGGTACAAAAACCTTCTCTACAGACACTGAGGTCTTATACAACAGAGAGTGTGTCTATAATCATGGGCTTCTCTGGCCTAAATCATCTTTCCAGCCTCTCTGACCTCTTTTCCTATGCAAATGACCCCATCATGTAGACCCCTTTTGTACATGAACCATGTCCCTCAGATTGTAATTGTGGGCTTCCCTCCTCCTATGTCTTAGCAGTTAAAAAAGGTATAAGAACTGCCCAACCCTGAGTTTTAGCTGGGATTTTAGCAGGCAGCAAGTGGGTTGGGCTCTCAGCCCTGACCCTTGGTAGGTCTTCCTGTCACATTGAGGCAATATGCTTTCCGTAAGAGTTGCTGAGCCATACCCAGTCCTGGTCCCTGACCCTTAGGAGCTCCACAGAAAGAAAACCAAGTCAGTTGTCAGAGCACTCAGTTACAGCTCTCCATCAGACAGCCCAGCACAGCATGGAGAGGCAGTGCAGACAGCTCTTGCAGAGGCCCAGGGACCAGGCCGGGTACTCAGCATCCCCAACTCCAGGGACTCTCCAGGAATTGAGCATTGGTCCCTAGCTCAGGGCTGGCCAGAAGCAGCTCTGTGAGGAAGGCCCCAGATCTCATTTACAACCACCACGGGAGCAAGACTGGGTGGAGGATGAGGGCAGATGTTGGAACAGAGAAGGGGATCATCTCTTCTCATCCCAGAGTCCAACATTCACATGTCCCACACCCCAGCCACCCTCCAGGATAAGTCACCATCACCATATAAGTGATAGACTGAGGGGCTCCCTAACAGTCCCATGCCTACTTGCCCCCCTCCTATCTGCCATCAGCTCTCGTAGAAATGTTCCTGAACATGTATCACTCCCTCAAAGGCCTCCCATGGCTCCCCACTTCATCTACAATAAAATTAACAAAACACTCACTTCCTGAGTCCTATACAACCTGGCCTTCCTTCCCCCTTCCTCACTGGGTTGTTGCCACACTGGCCTCTCCTGAATCCTCCAGCGTGCCAAGCTCCTTCCCATCTCAGGAACTCTTGCATGCTGTCCCGTCTACCTGGAATGCTCTCTCCCAAGTCCTTGGCTGGCTTGTTCCCTTGCAGCCCACCAGTCTCAGCTATGTCCTTCCCTAGCTGCACCCCTACATGGACCAATCTAGATATAATGTCCTCTAAAGGCATTTGCTCTGTTCCTGCACAACCTCTTCCAGGGTATGATCACGTGTGTGCTGGTGTTGATTTATTTAATCACTCCCTACTTGGACTGGAATCTTGATGGGAGCAGAAGCCATGCCCATCTGGTTCTCCAAAGTATCCCCAAGCTCCTAGCACAGAGCCTGCCACGAAACAGAGGCCCTCAGATATCCACTGAATGAACAAATGAATGTGTCCAGATGACAAATGAGTGAATGGGTGGAGATGTCTTCAGGCAACACAGGTCACAACATCGTTCTCCATCAGCGTGACCTCTCCCAATCTCCTGCTGCCCCCAAGGTGGGTGTCCAGATGCCATTTAGCTTCCTTCTCTTTGGAGGGAACAAACTTCTGAGTCTTCTGCATCAGGAACTTCCTGTTGCCAGTCTGCACATGCCCACATGGCCTCTCATGCCACTGCTTCTCCTGTTGCTGGTCCACACACATGCTCAGGACCACTCCCTGAAGATGACCCTAGGCCCACCATCTTGGTCCTCCATTTTGGGTCCAGTTGCAGTGAGGTTACTGTGTGGTAGGGGATGCCCCAGACAGGGTTAAATTGCCAGAAGCAGAGTCCCGCCCTTGGGCTTACTCAGCCAATCAGAGTCTGTCCTGATGAGGTAAAGCTTCTATCCTGGGTAGCATTGGTGGAGTTGGCTGGCCCCATCTCCTGCTGGAGAGAGCCGTAAGGGTGGAGTTTCTGTGGAACCAGACAGAACTGGAATTAGCTTGCTGTCTACTCAGGCAAGGGCTGCCTGACTCCAAGACCTGCCTCCGTTCCTTTTTAAGGCACTCAGTACCTGGTATCTCTGAGGCCCATCTCTAGCTGTCAGAGGGGAGATGACAAAGTACCACACACCTCAGCATCACATCTAGGAGAAGTCTCACAGTCAGAGCCGGCCCAGGAGGCCTCAGTTTCCCTGCCTGGGCCCTGGAATCCAGCAGGTAGCTATCAGGAAGTGGCATGGAGCAGTCGTCGCATGTGCTCAGAGCACCAGCATCAACTTCCATGAACAAGGACACCAGATGACTCTTCCTCTACAGACATCACTTACAGTGCAGTGACAGAATGGGAGCAGCAGCCAGCTCCCAGAGGTCTTCTCATGCACCACTCTGCCCAGCACATTACAAGTACAACCCTCACAAGAGCCCTCTTGATGCATCTACTTTACTGATGAAATGCTCAAGTCTCAGACAGGCCAGGTGGCTCACCTGAAGTCACTTCACTACTATGCTGTTTTGAACTAACTGTTGCCATATTTGTCTCCACCACCACACTGTGATCTCCTGAGCACAGAGTGAGACAGGTTCCTCTGTGCATTCCTACCACTGAACCGAGGAACCCAGAGCCCACCCTGTGTTTGGGTCCAGTCCGGCTGCATTGCACCCCACCCACTTCTTGCCCCTAAGTGCTGGGGGCTCAGAAGGCATCCTGGAGCCCAGCTCAGCCTGTGTACATGGGGCTGCACAGCACGAAGCTCACTGTGTGGACCATGAACGACACTCAGGACCCTCCACACCAGACCTTAGGTAGGCAGGCATGGCCTTTAATGCTTGGATCACCACCCCGATGCCTTCATTATCTCCCCACCATTAGGAGAATTCCATAAGGACAGGGACCAAATTTCATTCATCAGTGTGACCCCAAAGGACCTAAATCAGTTTAGGGCACAGAGAATACAATCTTTGTGTATATTTGATTGGATAACCAAAATAATATACATCTGCCTCTCTCTACCAGTTTGGAACCTCACTGGCCACAGGGGGACCAGCTCTGAGTTGATCTAAATGAGAAGCTTCCCAGAAGTGCTGGGAATTTAGTGCAGGGAGCATGGTATGAGTTAACCAGGCTGAAAGTGAAAAGCGGATGCCCTCCAGGGACAAGTAACTTTAAGCAAGAGAGGGGCAGAGCTCTAAAGGGGAAGAAAGAGTGCTGAGCAGGAGAAGGCTAGCTGGAACAGAAGAGGTAGCTGGTCATTTATTTCTACAAAAAGCCACCCCTACCTATAGCGGTCGGGAAGAATGAACAGGAGAAAGGCAACAGGGCTCCCAAGAAGGCATGCTGAGTGGCCACACCTGCCTCACAGCTGGCGGCCCACACTGCCAAGTCATAGGACACAGCCCAGAAAGCCTATGCCTGCCCCAACTCTTACCCCATCCCAAAGGCAGCACATGTCACTAAAGTCAAGTTACACAGAACTCTTCAGGGTATGGTTCCTTGATGGAGACCAGATGGCCCCAGGCTCTCAGCTTTCATAATCCCAAAGCTTGAAAAATCAGAACAGCTACTTGACCAGTGTGCTAACGGCACCAACTGAGGCTATGGCAGGAAGTGATTGCCAAAGAACACATAACAGATGGTGACACCAGGGCCCCCCCCCATGGTTTCTTGAGCCTATCCTTCTCTAGTCCCTCCATCCTCCCCACCAACTATCTATGTCATTCAGGGCATTTATATAGCTTGTTAATTTGGAAAGAGTTTTCCAATCCTTGAGATGGCACAGAACACCCCCCCTCATCTCATCTGCTGAAAGGAGCAGAGGCTGGGGCTGGGCAGGGGGAGTGGAGTTTGAGGAGTTGCCTTACAAACTCTTCTTTCCCTGGGAGGTATTTAAGTAGGGAGGGTACTTAGGCAACAGTCTCCCCTGTCCTGAAGAAGGTGGAGCATTCCCCAAGGAACACAGGGAGGAGTGACAGACACATGGCTCAGCCAGTACTCAAGGCAGCTGTCAAGCAGGACCTTTATGCCTGAAAAGCAAAAGCTCTCCAAGCTCTGTGTGACCTTCTTCTCGGCCCCTGGAGGACAGTGAAGGAGGTGCGTGGTTCCCCTGAGACTGAGCACAGTTGGATAAAGAAGGCTCGTGGTCACCCTGAAGCTGAGCAGAGGCAGGTGAAAGGGTAGGCAGGCTGCACAGCCACCTGAGCCTACTCACTAAAGCCACTAAATACTCCTGGACTCACATACAGTGGACAGTTAGAGTTACTGGAACTTCTCTCAAGTAGCATTCTGTAAGTCACTACAAGGAATAAATTGTTAATACTCTAAGTGAATATGGGGGAGGTGGGATGGGAAAGTTTGAGCAGTAAGATCTCCAGTTTCATCACTGCCATGTAAAAACAGTGGGCCAAGGGCACATGCAAGCCTGGGGTAGCAGGGTCTCAGGCTCTGGAGGTGGTTCTGAGGCTGTCTCAGTGGTCAGCCCCTCCTCTGCTTTCCCTACCCGGCACACAGCCTCTCCACTAACCTCAAATCTGAAGCGTTTGTGTGATGAGGTGTCCAAACTGTTGCTTGCCCAGGATGCCCATGTAACTTGGTGTGGCCCCAAAGCCAGATACCCAACCCTGGATCCTTCTGAGGCTCAGGCAGGCACATCCAAAGCCCTGCAGGACTCAGAGCCTGTCTCAGACCTGTACGTCCACAGGTAAGCGCAGCTTCATGCCCCTTGGATAGACAGTCTCCTAAGCACAGCAACGCTGGGGCCAGCACCTCCAAAGCCAGTGAACTCTGAAGCCCGGGCACAAAGAACTCTCCCCAGAACAGAAGAACTAATGCTAAAGAAAAGGAAGTGGGACAGGAGGTGGGGGCGGGCACTTGTGCAGATAATTGATGTCCTGGAGCTGCCCCAGTGAAGGGAGAGCAGCCCAGATTCTGACAGTGGGCAACTCCAGGTCAATGAGGCAAGGCAGCCTGTGGCCATGGTGACAGGTCTCTGTACAGAAGAGAAACCTGACTGTGGGTCCAGCTGGTGCCCTTGGGTGGTGGGTAGGGGCAGTGTACACCCCATAGCTCAATTGGTGAGCACCTACTGCATACCAGGCTCCGTGTGATGAGCTATATATGCATCTTCTCCTTTACTTCTTATAACTTTTGAGGGAAGGAAAAAATGTCCCCAAATTAGAAAAAAACAGAGCAGTAGAGTGACCATCCCAAAGTCATACTGGCAGTCAGCAGGAAAAGTTGACTCAAGGGTCCCACTATCTTCCCCTATCTTTGTCTCTGACCAGTGTAAAAAAAGGTAACTTTCCAAGCCTGGGAGGCTGTGACCTCCAAGTCTCTCTCCTTTCTCAGTTTGCTGGGGAGCTGTAGGAGAGAATAGTTGCCACCTCTTCCCACCTCCCACCCAGTGCTCTCTCCAAAGCCTGGGGCGTGGGGCACAGTGAGCCTGCCACACTGGGAAGCAACAAGGACAGCAAGTGCATGGGCTGCAACTCCCTCTCATTTCCTTCCTTCCGCCCAGACCTGGCAGAGCAACCACCTCGGCAACTTCTGCAGCAACCGCCCCAAATCCGCTAATAGCCAGCACTTTCCACAAGAAAGGGCTCCTGAACTCTCACAAATGGGAGCATATAGCTGCTCTGTGGCAGGCATCGGGGTGTCAAGGGTCCACTTTCCATCCCATCGCCCGCCCCAGGCACTGAGCAGCGCCAAGCCCACATCAGCCTCTCCCCCAGCAGTCTCTAATCTTCCCCGACACTCCAGCTGGCTGGTCCCAGCACCCAGCAGTCCAAATTTGGATCCATTTGGCTCTGACCTACATTGAACTATGACAGGTTCTGCTGCAAACATCCCCTCAATTACGTCTGCCTTGGACCAGTGTTAAACACCAGTGTGCTGGCCCTGGGCATGGCCTCCCCAGTGGCAGAAGGGGGCCGCCTGCCAGGGAGCAGCAGGGAGGCCAGCCCAAATTAAACCTTGCCACCGGCAAACCAAAGAGCAGAGCTGAGAACTGATGGGCCATGGTCAATTTGGCTCTACTGCTCTACTAAAGCAATGTCAAACCCACTCAGCAGACCTGAGGAAAAGCCCAGGGGGAGAAACCTTAGGGAACAGGCCCTTTGCCAAGAGTTCACTGCCCAGCTCCCCGGGCTGAGCTTGAGCTGACTCCTAGCTCAGTTGAGAGGCTCAAGGGCCAGGCTGCAAGGCTCAAGCAAGGTAGCAAGGCGACCGGCGACAGCCGCTGGCAAGGCCCTTACCTTCCTCTCGGGAGGTGAGGCTGCCAGCTGTTGCTGCTTTGCGATGTTCTCCGACAGGCACCAGCACACTCTCTTTTTCTGCTCCTGTGAGTGTGCCTCCAAAGTGAATAAGCACTCTGCCTTCTGACGTCAGGGAAAAGAGAGAAAGGGATGGTCAGGGCTGTTTCCCGGATGGCTCAGATTGAGGGGTTCCAGGGCCCAAGCCCATCCCCAGGCTCCAGAGGATGAGGCTGCAGCGAGAAAGGGTGTGTCTACTCAGAGCCACAAATGCACACTAACCCCAGGGGACATGGAGGCACCTAGAGCAGCAGAGGAGCAGTTGGCGGTGAGCTAGGGAGCTTGGGCCCACAGGTTGGGGGAGGGGAGAGAGGCAGTGGCTCCCCACACAATAGGAGCCTGTGGAGAGCTCAGGCCAGAGATGGTGAGGTCACCCAGGGCCAACAGCACAGGACCACGGGTGGGGAGCTTGGAAGAGCCCAGGGCGCCAAGGCTTCTAGCTGCTGTTCTAAGGAGCCAGGACCCCTCCTCAGCTCACAGAATCCCTCCCCTTCTCTGAACACTCCTAGGATTACAAGGTCAAGGTTACATGGGTTGAAGGGACACGCCAACAGAACCCAAGCAACAATTCAAGTCCCTTTGAAATGTGCTTGGCAGGCAGTCATGTGCCCCTCTGCAGCCCACCTCCGCCTGGCATGTAAGCAGGGTCCCCTCAAGAACCATTCAGCCCCATTAGATACAGCAATATCTCTGGCACAGATCTCATTTAAATGCCACCAACTAGACTATAAACTCCTTCTAGGAGGCCCTTTCCATCTGGACTTGGCACCATGCGTGCAAACACTGGCCTCAGTAAGCTCTGCCTGCTGGAGGAACTTCCGGGATGTGAGGTCAGATCCAGGCCAGCACCAGCACAGCAGTCGGAGTAGGCCCCTTGAGCAATCAGCACACACGGGGGCAGGCAGGGCGGGGCCGGGAGCCCAGGGTTACCAACCCCCACCAAGC
This sequence comes from Dinomys branickii, assembly GCA_004027595.1. Classification (NCBI taxonomy): domain Eukaryota; kingdom Metazoa; phylum Chordata; class Mammalia; order Rodentia; family Dinomyidae; genus Dinomys; species Dinomys branickii. The sequence goes on along the minus strand of PVLD010004509.1, from coordinate 36,638 downwards.
ACTCAGATCAGGGCATGGCAAGCTCTTTCTGACTCTGCGGAATTTGATTATAACCTCACAGGGCTGCATTTCATGAGCTCAGCCAGGGATCGAACAGCACAAGCCGGAGGGCTTGGAATAGAGAAAAGGACCTGGTTCCTGTGCGCTCCTGCCTCCTTTTGCAGTTAGACAGACTTTACCATTTCCTAGCTGTCCACCTGGGAAGCTTTCTGTAAAATGGGATTGATAATAATGTCCTCTATATCCCAGAGCCATTAGGAGGACAAGCAATGAGCACAATCCCCAGAACTCTGAACACAGCAGCTATAGTTATTATTCAGTAATCTGTTCACTTAGTAAATGCTTATTGAGCGCACACTATGTGTAAGAGACTGTGCACGACAGGGGAGAAAGAAGTACGATAGACTAAGCCCCTAGGCTGGGGGGCACAATAAATATTAAGTAAACAAGATACTTACAAATTGTGCAAATGTCACCAAGCCGTAAAGGGGGAAGTTGAGATGGTCAGAGAAGAACTCTGAGAAGGGCTGACGCTTGAGCTAAGGCCTGAATGACAGAGGGAGACTGCAGGGAAAGTGCTTGGGCCAGGTGAGGTGGTACAAACCTCTGGTCCCAGCTACTAGAAAGCTAAGGCAGGCAGATGGAAAATTCCAGGCCAGCCTGGGCAACTTAGAAAGACCCTGTCTCAAAATACAATTAAAAAGGCTGGGGGTATAGCTCAGAATTCCTTGGGTTCAATGCCTAGTATCCGAATACCAAAAGAAAACCAAGAGAGCATGGAAGGAGGGGAGGAGGGAGGATGGGAGGAAGGGAGGAAGGGAGGAAGGAAGGATGGAAGGAAGGGAAGGACGGGAAGAAGGGAAGAAGGGAAGGAAGAAGGGAGGGAAGGAAGGAAGGGAAAAAGGGAAAAAGGGAAGAAGGGAGGAAGGGAGGAAGGAAGTGCAAGCTTGGGAGTTGTTCCCAGCAGAAAGAACAACAACCACAAACACCTGCGCTAAGAAATTCTTGACATCATCTAATAGCACATTTGGGAACTTTTTCTACCCTGCATCCAATCCAGCCTTCAGTGTCAAGTGGGGCCACCTCTCATGCTGTGTTCCCTAGGTGCCACCCTCTCCTGTGGGAAAAGTACTCAGAAGCTCATCTTCCTAAAAGCATGGGAAGAGAAGGGAAGAAAGCCCTGCCTGGTGCAGGCCTCAAGGCACTGGGTAGGGACATGAGGCAATCCTGCCTTATCCACTGAAGACTCCCTGATTCCAGAACCTTCCCATTCACTGCAGGGAAAGGTGCAGGACCCACCCAGCCAAAGATCCCAAGATTCCCCAGAGAAAACCCTCTGCTTTCTGTTTCATGGCAGGCCCCAGTGAAGGGAAGTATAGGTGGGGACTGCACTCCCTTCCAGTTTGGAAAGACCCTCACTTCACATGGCTGGTCCTGCCCTGAGCCTCCCAGCAATGCTTTGGATCAGCCCTGAAGGCTGCAGCAAACTCTTCAGTCTCGTGCAGCATCAGTGTCTTTTGCTCTGAAGTAGGAATTCTGCCTTAATAATAATTCTTTTTATCTAATTACCAATTTTTAAAAGCACTTTTCCACCCATGATCTCATTTTAATCTTGACAATTCCTTGAAGAAGCAGGGAGGGCATGGATTGTTATTCCTATTTTATATGAGAGGAAAATCTAGCCTGAGTGGCTAGAGGCCTCCCTGAGTCTCAGGGCCAATGAGCCCAGAGGGAAGATGCTAAGCCTCAGAGAACCACTTGCTGAGACTGGACCTCCAAAGCCTGGGGAGTCTTCCTGCAGTGGCCACACCCTTGGCCAACAGGACTGCTCTCTCTCAGACAACCAGAGCACCAAGCCATCAGAAGAAAGCTTAGGCCCTATTGGTCTCTAAGCAGCTCAGAGGTCACTGGCAGCTTTTTGCACAACTGCCCCATGTTCCAAATGACAGTCCCCTCCCTACAAAATTGTGAGAAAGTCTCCCCAAGGATGCTTTCATAGCAACTCAGGTACATATTTCTAATCCTGAGACAGTCCCTCACACTCCATGGCCCTCACAATACCAAGCACTTTACCAGTGCTGCCCTGGTGTTTCTTCCAACAACCTTTTAAAAGGTAGCAGCTGCCATCATTCTGTTTTGCTGACACCCATAAGAACTACACCTTTGGTCAGCCATGTTGCTCTGCCTGGAGTGGCAACCAGATCATTTGTAATGGTTAAATGAGATTCTAAAGATCCCGAGGTCAACACTGCCCTTGGAAGCCATATTTTCCTATCAGGGATGGAAACCATATTGCCTGTCTCCACAGCAGACTGCAGGACTGGATCCCTGGTTCTGAAGACTTAGAGCTAAAAACCTCTAGAATGCCAGAAGTTCCAGAAGGCTTCTAGGCCAAAGGACTTAAATCTAGGCCTGGCCCAGGGTGGGCAGCTGGCTGTGATAGATGGACAAACATTTTGAGGAGCCGGAGCTTTGGAGATTGGCCTGGCCAAGACAGGAAGGGCACTGAGCCAGTTCCCTGCAGAGAGGCTGAATTCCCAACCCCCTGAATCTGTCAAAAGTGTGTATGGGGGGCAGGCACTGCCTACTGGCTTCCCTCACCTGGGAACCACTTCTCTCCACCCACTGTGCTGATTTGAACACTAGCTTGTACTGTACCCTTATTGTCAGGCTTCATAGTCAAGGCTGCCCCACAGGCATTGTCTCCAAGGCCCTCAAACACCACACTTTCTAACTCTAGGTGGTCAGGCATGTAGGGACCCCTCAGCTACACAAACCCCATCTAACAGCACTCAAATCCAATGGATACCCAGCTCCTCATGGCCTCTCTACCACCATGTTGCCTAACCTCCTTGCTCCTGAATTAATTCTATCTTTATAAAGCTTTTCAGCTACGACCATAGTGCGTTCATTTGCTGTGACAAGCATGCTCTCATTCAATTTCGTTCTCCTGATGATGCCATGACAGGGGTGGAAAGGAAAGGTCTAGCTGTTCACCTTTCTGCAGATCATCAAACTAAGGCTCGGCAGGGTTAAGTCACAGAGATTCGTAGTTGTCTTCTGCCTCTTCCCAGGCTCTTCCAGGGCCTGTGATCTTTCCGTATTTGTATAACTGTGTACATGCATTACAAAGAATGTGAGATATTCCTCCTTGCTTTTTAAAAGATCAATAAATCATTTGTGAAACCCTCTCATGGAGGGTAAGTGAATATGAAAATCCCTTCTTCATGCCATGAAGCTGGCGACAATAGCTGCCATTCACTGGGCAGTGTGTGCCAGGCCCTGTGCTAAGTCCTTGGAGGCAGTGTCTTATTGAATCTCATTTAATCATTACAACAACCCCGTATGGTCAGCCTTATTGCCTTGTGTCAAGAGAAGAGAGTATACCTTGCCCCCAGATCATTCAGGAAATGGCAGAGCCAAGATTCAAATCTAGGTCTTCCTAACTTGAAAGCCAGACTCTTAAATAAGTGAAGCCAGCATCAGATTCTAGGTGACAGAATGACCACATATGTCCATTGACTAACCACATGAGTCTGACCAGCGTGTCCATTGGCCCGATGCCCTGAGTGCTCCAAAGCCAGTCATGGGCTGCATCTGTCCTGTGATTTATAAGCGCTGAGGGACACCTGTGCAGGGGACTAGGGACCCAGAGCCAAGGACTGCTTAGGGCAGCTCTGCCCAGGACCCGTATTTAGGGATAATTAGAACTGCTATCACCTAGGCAGCTGGAACTTTCTCAATACAAAGTGAAAAAGCTTCCCCAAACCCCAACTCTTCCTGTTGGTTTCTCCTTGGGGTGTCACTGCATGTCAGGCAATGAAAAGAATCACCTGTCTGAAGTTCTAAGATGAGCATCTGGGAGAAGTTCTAAGATGAGCATCTGGGGGTGTCCATGGGGTCCAAGCCCACCCATATCAAAGTTTTCCAGGCTACAGAGCAAGCAGGCAGTTCGTCTTCCCTGCCTCTCATAAACAGCAGCCCATTAGGAGAAGACAGTCTTCCAGCTGCCTGTGAGTTTCAACCTCCCAGCTCTTCAGGGTCAGATCACCTAGCACTTTACTGAAATAAAAGGCTCCAAATCAATATCCCCTCATCAGTCTTTGGACAGCCAGGAGGTCACAGATGCAATGGAGCAGAAGTGCTTTGTCTCTGGGAGAAACAAACCCAGCCTGGCAGGAAGCTCTCCTGGCATTAATAAAGTTGGAGCCTCATTTCAGGGGCTGAGCAGAGAACTAGAATCCAGGGTGATAGCTCCAGAGCGGGTAGGGGAGCCCAGCCCGGCTCGCAACTTCTCCTGACTGCATCCTGCTTGCCTGGCTCTGTCTAACCAGTTGCCTCCAGCACTGAAGTGACTCCATTGGCTGCTCCCTGTGCCCCAGTGGGGATCCGGCTGGCACAGGGGAGGACATCCGATGCCCTCTGCCCTCTGTAGTTCAGGTAGCTGAGCCCCAGCTTTTCCCAACAATGCCCACTGCCTCTTTGGAACCCCCTGCTTCCCTGAAGGGGGCATCTCAGCGACAGTCTGTTCACTGACCCCAGGCCTCGTGGTTCTTATCTTTGCCAAGAACTGAAAACTGAAGGAATGCTTTTCTCTCGCCTCACTCCCCATTAGGGCTTGAACCCTGGGCTTTTGCACTGAGCTACAATAACAACCTTTTTTTTCCTGATAGTCTTGTTAATTTACTAAATGGCCGGGTCTGGACTCCATTTTACAATCCTCTTGCCTCAGGCTCCTAGAGTACTGGGATTATAGGCATGTACCCCAACACTGGGATTTAAAAATAATAATAAATTCTTGCTAAATTGCCTAGGCTCGTCTGAAACTAGTGGTCCTCTTGCCTTAAGTAGCTGGGACTGGGGGTGTGCACCGCAACAATAGGTGAGCACAAAATCCTTTTCAAAATGCTATATCGTTGGGTGTGATGGCACATGCCTATAACCCCAGCACTTTGGAGGCCTAGACAGGAGAATTAACCATGAGTGGGAGGCCAGCCTGAGCTACACAGTGAATTCAAGGCCAGCCTGAATTACATAGCAAGACCCTGTCTCAAAAAAAAAAAAAAAAAAAATAGTGCACACCTATAATCCCAGCACTTAGGAGGCTGAGGCAGGAGGATTGCTGTGAATTCAAGGCCAGCCTGGGCTACACAGAGAGTTTAAAGCTAGCCTGGACTATAGAGTGAGACATGTCTCAAAAAAACACCAAATAAAATAAAAATTATTGGCCATACCCCATCCCCAGATTTTGGCCATTATGCCCTCCCACCAGGATAACATATTCCTAGCACTGTAAGGCAAAATTAAGCAGAGGCAAAAGGCAGGAATAGGTCTAATAAATTTTGCTTTGGACTGTCACTACCCTACTCACATATTATGGTAGCAGATAAAAGGTTGGGAACTAAAACTTCCCTGAAGATTGAAAAGATTTTGTATGATTCAGTGGCTCTCAAATGTTTCATCACCAAGGGCCTCTTTGGTTAAACCTCTGGCTTGGTGATATTTTGTTTACCAAACCACATCAAGCAATGAGTCATGTGCCCAGTTCTGCTTCTCAAAGCCAGTGCACTGCCCATCTAAGCTCCAGAGCAGGTAGAGATAACCAAGTGCATCAATCACGAGAGTGAGGAGCATCCGGCCCCAAACACAGACACTGACTCCTTAGCCTGCTTTAGCCTGCACTATGTGGCCCAGGTAAAGGTCCAGTTACCATTGAGTTTTTGGAAATGCTGACAAGACCCTGGAGGAGAGGTTATGGGTGGTACTTCTGAGGGAAAAATAAAAAGACCAAAGAAGCAGGTGTAGGAGGCAGGCAGCCTCCAGAGAAAGGCTACTAAATAAACAGGGCAGGCCGCGCCCTCATTATGAGACCCACAGGTGCCAGAGCTCGGGAGGGCCTGAGTGGCTCTCAAGGGCCTCCCCAAAACCATCTCACCACTGCTCTTCCACACACAGGTAAGAGAGTAGGGCAGGGATGGCTGGGGACTGGCCCTGGACCACTGCGGAGCAGTGTGGAGCCTAGCACCCAGATCTTCCAGTCAGCCTCCGCCCCAGGCCTGCCCTCAAGCACCAGGCCAGAGAACCCCAAAGACAGACTCACCTCTGCTAGATACAGCAAGCAGAATTTCAAGTCTCCTGAAGAACCTTTGAGGGAACAAAGAGTGAGACTTGCATTAGAACTGGCTGAAGAGTCTCAGCAGTTTGCTGGGGCACAGCCAGCTCTCTCACCCAGGAGGCTGTGTGATGCTTCCTGGAAAAAGAGAAGGAGGCAGACACACGGAACAGGGAAATGTCTGGAGCAAAGCCACCCCATTCACTAACCAGGCGATGGGCAGTGAAGGAAGGCTGGCATCGTATCCCCAGGAGAGGCAGTCGGGAGCATGGACCAGCCAGGAGTAGGAAGCTGTCACCCATCCCGGAAGTCTCCTCCTTTCCATGATTGCACCTCCCACGAGGGGCAAGAGGCAGCACACATCTGGGTTTTCTCCACTACTCCAACTTCCTTTGCCATGTTGAGTCTCAGCAGAGTGTCATTTGATTCCTGAGTAGAATCGGGAACCACCTCAGAAAGCATGAGCCAAGGAGGGCAATCCCCGCTCATGGGCCGAGAGGTGGTTTCTCTACCCAGGCCGAGCCTTCTGTGTGTTCTCCTAGAACCTCCTCACCCCTGGTCTAGGACCTAAACTCAACCGCTCACCAAGTCCTCTGCATCTGGGGAGAGCTGGGAGGGAGGGACTGAGGGCTGTCCCCTCCTCCTCCAGCACAGGGGCTCAGGTGGAAGGAAGAAAGCCAAGAGATGACCCACAGCTATTGGGGAGAGATTTCTGGAGAAGGACCTTTTAGTACTAAAACTCAAGAGGGCAAGAAAGGGCACCCAGGAGGTGGGAATGGCCTGAGCAGAGGAACACCAGTTAAGCCTCCCCTAAGACAGCTGCCCTGGCCTCTGCCACTATTCCCTGGCTCTGGCGGCACTCTGCACCGAGACACTCATCTGGACACGGGCCTGGGGTGGTAGGAAACTCCCTGCGCTGCAAGCACTTGGCCCCACCACGCAGACTGTTATTTTTAAGAGAAGCAACCGTAAAACACATGTAGCAGCATCAGGGCCGCAGAACTTTACGCTGCTTGCCAGCTGCCACTCCAATGCTTTCCATGTGTAAGCTCAAGGGATGAGGGGTTTGGCTCCAGTGCTGGCCACAGCCCTCTCAACAGCCCGTGGGGCAGAGCTGGCAGCATTCATGGTCCATGTGCCAACAGCGGAGGCATAGACAGGCGAAGTAACTCACCCTGGGGGGGGGGGGCAGGGGAACAGCCCGGCTCCAGAGCCCACCTCTCCAATGCCACCTCTCAATTGCAGGCTTCAAAGAAGTCCCTCGAACACACACTTGAAGCAAGGAAATTGTCAAACGAGTCAAAACTCCAACACCAAGAGAAGGCAGCAAGGTGACTAGAGCCTGTGTGCCCCACCAGTCCTAAGCAAAGCAGGAAGTGGAGAGTGGAGTGAGGCAGGTGAAGGCCAGGCCCCCTGCATACAGGTGTGGGCAGTTGCTATATGGACCCAAATCTCTCTAAAGCCAGGGGCTTCCCCACAGAGCCAGATAAAACAGCCCCCAAGACTCCACTTTAGTCTCAGAGTAAATCTTTTACCTCTCTCCACCTGGAAATGGGTTGGGGAAAGGGGTGGCCCTGCCTAAGAAACCCGTAATGTTTAAGAACACTGTAAACGGGGTGTGGTGGCACTCAACTATAATCCCACAGTTCTGAGAGGTTGAGGTAGGAGGATGGCAAGTTCAAGCACAGCCTGGGCAATTTAACAAACTTAGCAAGATCCTGTCTCCAAAAGGGGGTGGAGGGCTGGGGATGTAGCTCAGTGCAGAGGCTCTGGGTTCAGTCATGCAGAGAGGGGGAGAGACACAGACAGACAGAGACAGAGAGACAGACAGACACAGATGGATTGCAAGAGAGAAGAAATACTGAAATCGCAAAGCCTCTTCTAGTTCCTTGCTGAGAGTAGAGACAAGGAGGTGGTCTCTTTTGTTTAAGAAAATACACTGGGTTATTTCCCTGAAGTAGACCCTAGAGCAAAAGGAGAGCCAACGACCTATGTTAGAAAATAATTGGAATTTGGGTTTTGGAAGCTGGCAGTGAGGAATGAGAGGGTTCTAGAAATGAAGGCAAGCCCAGGAGATGAGTGCTTCAGGGAGGCAGGAGCTGAGAGGTGGGGGAAATGCGCCTTTAGACAACCCCTGTGGCCAGGGATGGTTGCTGAATTGCCTTGACAACCGCTCTGTGCTGTGACAACACCCCCTGCCTGCCCTGACATCCCTGCGTTACTCCGAACTTTCCCTGGAATCTGCTCCACATCACAGCCCCGCGCTGGCAGCCCTGTGACAGAAGGATGGAACAGGGACAGTGCTCAGCATGATTCAGAGTCTCATAAGAGAAAAACAGGCAAGAGGCCAGGGGTGCCAGGGAGGAGCTACTGGAACCACAGAAAAGCAAGTAGCCAAGGGGCTGACCCGGGAGAGAACCTCAGGGGCTGGCGTAGAGGAGAAGGGACACTGAGCCGCACAGCTGAGACACTCTGCCTGTGCCATTTTGAAACTCAGCAGAGAATTATTGGTTCCAGAACAGGTCTTGCTTCCCATTAAAGAATGCAAAGACCATGCAGGGGGCATTCCCAGCCATAGGCTCCGTGGAGTCCCTGGGCTTCCTGGCCCAGGTCTGACCTTTCTGTCATTTTCCCAGAGTCCTTTCAGGCCTGGTCTAGGATCTAGACTCAATCATTTACAGGCTCTGAAAATATCAACTAAGATTAATCCAACTAGTCTAGCAGCTGGAGTTTCCGAAATGGGAACCTGGGTCCCCCAAGGCAACTGGAGAATTCATGAGTTGCTAGACATTTTCAGGCCATATCTGAGAGACGAGGGCAGGCCAGGAAGACACTATGGGCATGATGCTGGCTGCCTGGGAGGTAGAAACACAAAGAGCAGCAAAGCCAGGGGGCCCCAACTGACCAGAGATGTCCTAATGGTTAGTGCCAGCTCCCCACCTATTCCCATTATACTGCCATTTAACCCTGCCAGAGCTTGGGGAAGCTGGACAGAAGGCAGGCAGGATTGCAGTGGCCACCACCCCCAGGCCCTGAAGGAGGAGGCACCCTCAGCTTCCAAGCTGAGACAGTGTTTCTGGTCTCCTTTTAGTCATTCATTGATTCACCTAATAAACATTCATTAGGCTGCCACTATGTTCCATGCCCATACTAGGCCCTGGGAGAGTAGCTGACCCGCAGAGCGCAGGTACTCAGACAAGTGCCAAGGGGGTCCTTGGTCCCTAGGGTGGGGTGGATTCTCCCCGGCATGCTGCAAAGGTGCAGCTGCTTCTTATTTACTGTCTTCTTCGTTCCAAATTGAACTCTGCATACATGTTGATTTGAAAGAGACAAGAAACCTAGGAGTTTCATGTCAGGAGCAACGTTAATCAGAGACCATTCTGGCACCAGAGGCCCCAGCCAAGGCCCCAAATGCGTCTCTTAAAAGCCTCACTCAGGCCCTTGCAATGGCAGTGAGTCTCCTGGGGCACCGGGGAGGAGAGCAGGAAATGGGGCGCCAAGGCTTGGAACGCTGGGTCCTGAAGCTCCAGCTCTGCCTGTGGCAAAGGGGGACCCTGGGCTTCAGAGAACCTCTGGGTCTGGCTCAGGGATGTGGAGACAGTGGTGAGCAGAGGCACAGGGCTCCATGGGTGTCTCAAAAGAAACTAAGCATTGGAATGTGCATTTTTTCTATAATCTTTTAAAATACATATATATCTGTGTGTTGCTGCTGCTGCTGTTGTTTTTGTTTTTTTGCTTTTTGAGATAAGGTCTTGCTATGTAATTTAGGCTGGTCTTACTCACTAGGTAGACTACACTGCCCTCGGACTTGAAGTGATTCTCCAGCCTCAACCTCCCTAGTGCTGCTGGGATACAGGCATGCGCCACCATGCCCAGCTGAATGTGCAGCTAGAAGATTCAATGTCATCAAATGATCTCCTCTGCTCTAAGCAGCTCTGAGGCTTCCCAGAGGCTCCCCAGACCATCTCACGCCTAAGGTCTGCTCCAAACCATCTGCCCAGCAAATCTAGCATTCCCTGTCCCATGCCAAGCTAACAGGCTCCAACATCCCTGGTCGTCTCTCCTGGGACGTGCTTCCTGGGCCACCCTCAGACCTCACCTAGGAGGCCCATCATCCGCAGGCAGTCATGGTCTCGGCCCAAGGGCATCACACCTGGGCAAGGGCAAGACCCCAGGCTTACTTGGACCATTACCACCCACTGGAGCGTGGCGCACCACTGCCTTTAACTCCAAGTCTTGGGTTGGGGAGCTCCAAGAGAGGAAATCCAGTCCAGGCCCCTCAGCAGACTGAAGCAGGGTGGCATGGCACTGTCTGGTTCCTCCCAGACACCCTGGGTGTTCTGCCTGGGGCTAGCAGAGCTGGGAGGGAACACAAAGGGCTTCCCCAACCCTTACTTCACAGTTAGAGAAATGAACTCAGAAAAGGGAAAGAACCAGCAGCAAATCTGCCGCTACTTCCCTCAGTTCTTCCACTGCCTTCTTCCTCCCACTCCAGCCTCTACCCAAATGCAGCTAGTTGAGCCAGGGCATGGCGGTGTACACCTGTAATCCCAGCACTCAGGAGGCTGAGACAGGAGAATCTCCGCAAGTTTGAGGCCAGCCTGGGCTACAAAGTTAGCTCAAGGCCAACCTGAGCTGCATAGTGAGACCCTGTCTCAAAAAGACAAGACAAAAGAATAAACAAATGCAGCTAGTTGGAGCCTCCTTCTTTTCCTTCCTCCCTGCAGCAGGAAGCTGAGCAAATAAGAGTCCTGGGCTTGTGGCCCCAGGCCTACAATGTGCAGAGCAGAGCCTGAGTGAGCTCTTATTGTTGGTCAGTGCGTGTTACTGAGCACCATCCTGCCCAGTGCTCCCCAGATGTGACCAGAGTGGAGATGGGGGAGCAAAGAAGGAGGGACCAAACTGAAAGTGCATAGATGTGAGTACTGAGAGCCCAGGGGAGCTGGCTTCGAGGGGGCAGGGGAGGAGCGGAAACAACAGGGAGGCAGGGGCAGAGTCCACTGGCTGGAGGGCAGCAGGCACTGGGAGCTTCCCGGCATGCCGAGGCCTGTGCCCAAATGGCTCACCAGGTCTGGTCAATTCCTGTGTCCCGGTCAGGCTGAGCTGCCCACCTGGAGGGAAGGGCTGTGGCCACCCTTGGTCAGCAGGCGAAAGAGAGTCAGAGCCAGAAAGGGAGAGTGGTGAGTGACTTCTCATGGGGAGGCGACAGTGAAGGTTCCCACAAGACCTGGCTTCCAAGGAGGAAGACCAGCCAGGGCAGCGGTGTACAGGATGGCTTTGCGAGCATTCAGGAAGTTGGCCTGGAACGAAACCCGCCAAAACAGAATTCTTTCACGGGGTAATATTTTCCTCCCTGCCCCTGTCACCCGTGCTCAAACAGGTCTGTTGTTGTTTTCATAATGTGGGAGAGGAAATTGAGCCCCTTTCAGCAGAGACCTCAGGCGCCAAACCAAACCACTGGACAGATACTCCCAGCTGGCTTCCCGTTCCCGGTGGGCCGAGGCACCATGGAAAGTTTTGGGTTAGAAATTCTGCAGGTTCCAGCTTCCTTGAGCGCTTGACAGAGCCATGTGGCCGGCTGAGAAGGGGCAGTGGTCTCTGCCCACACATCTGTAGGGGGTAGGATGGCAGCAGGCCTTTCTTAGGCACTGGTTGTAGGCCAAGTTCTTTGTATGAATGCCCTAATTTAACCCAACAACCTTCTAAGATACTATTATTATCTCAGTTGACAGATGAGGAAACAAGCTCAGAGAAGTATAGCAACTTGCCCAAGGTCACACCAGGAGTGAGAGCAGTGCCAAGATTTGAACATAGGTCTGAGTCCAAAGCTCTTTGCACTCACTCCATGGCCTCCTTGGAAGGTGTCTAGAACATAACCTTCCCTGAAAAGCTCAAAGTGTGGCAGCAGGCTTGTGAAGCTAGAGTGGATCACTTGTCCAGGGACAGAGCCCACAGCACATATCAAATGCCCCACTGGGGGCCAGCAGCCTGGCACTCCTCACCTTCCTGCAGCTTGACGCTCTGGAGATAGAGGGGATTTCTCAGGACGTTGCAGCGCCCAGGCTCGTCCTCCTTGGTGAAGAGCAGCAGATCCGAGTAGGCAAACAGTGTCACCTGCACAGGAAGAGAGCAAACAGCCTGGCTACTCTGCCGTCCCTTGGACACAGAGAGCCACAGCCTCCCCTGGAGGTCTGGGTAATGCATCCTTGTCATCTCAGGCAGAACCAGGAGCAACTCCAAGGGTGGCCCAGCCCATGCAGAGCACCTTCCAGCCCTCCTCGAAGTAGAGGAGAAAAATACACAGCAGGAAAAGACAGCCCTCAGCCTCCATGGCAGATAGTGTCTGCGGGGGCCTCTCCACAGCCTGGTATCCCCAGGCCCACCTCTCCTAGACTGACCCTGCAGTGCCCGAGGGTCTCCAGCCCCTTACTCAGCTCTGTCTCATGCTTCCTGCACAGCTCTTGGCATCACGCAGTGTGATATAATACTATCAAACTTCTTGCATGTAACTTTAACTGCGTTAATGAGAAACCAGTCCAAGAAAAAGCCAGTTGCTTATATTTCAATACAGATTTGAACATAACTTTTATCTCATGTACCCGTTGCTCCAAAAACAGAGGGAAAAAGCTATTTCTAGACATTATAGGTAAACCAACAGGCACGCACAGCAAATTTTTTATGCTAAAAAAATCCACTTGATCCTCTACTCCCACTGAAGTTTACACTGTTCTTTGTTTTATAAATTCTGCAGTGGCCTTTAGTTAAAAGCAATAAAATCCAATTTTAGATTCTACCCCACGAAAAAAACCTGACAAAATATGATTACTTATGGTAACTTCCCTCCGAGGTGTCAAAATCCGGTATTTCATTTCTTCTGAAGTGAGAGGAGTCCAGCAAAAGGGCTTGGAATACAGTCTGGACACAGTGAGTGTGTGTATCAGATTGCGACTGACCTTTCAAAAGCCAACATGTTGTCATTTAGCTCTCAAACTGGTAAAGATGACCCTACAACACCACTTCTGACACTCTTCCCCAAAGAAATATTTGCCAGGCTGTATACATGTGAACATAGAAGAGGGCTGGAGGTACAGCTCAGGGGGCTAAGTGCTTGCCGCTGAGCACTAGGGCCCTGAGTTCGATCCCCGGTCCCGGAAAAAAAAAAAAAAAAAAAAAAAAAAACAACAACATGTGAACATAGAAGGAAGTTAGCAGCATTTTTATAATTTAACAAAGGAAAATAACATAAAAGTCCTTCCAGAGAGGATGGATAAAATAAATTATGCTACTTTTACACGGCAGGATTTTGTGCAGCTGTTAAAAGAATAAAGTAGCGCTATACAGGCAGATGTAGAAATGTGTCTATCAGAAGTTGAAATAGTGTGATGTGCAAAAAATACCTGGGGTATAATGTAATTTTGTAAAACAAAACTACAGCTCTTTCTGTATTTATACATTTTTTAAAAGTTACCTAAGGTAGGTACTGCTCTCCTTACTCTGGGAGATGGGATTTTATTTTATACATTTCTGTTTAATTTGCATCATTTTCAATGGGGCTGTTACTTTTGTAATTTAAAAGTCTGTAAGAAATATCCAAAGCCCTACTTGGTATCTTGTGGCTCAGGGCTCTGTCCCCTCCCGTGGGGCGCAAACGCAAAGACTCCTGCTCCTTGGGCTGGAAGGGCTCTTAGCAGTGACCTCCCCAACTCCCTTCCCAGCACAACCAGTCTCCCACAACTGCCCAAGAGAAGTTCAACAGGTCAAGACCTGTTAAACACTTTCTGCTCTGTAAATCTTTACATAAATGACATCACTGGCCTTTACAGATGAAAATGTTACAGATCAGAGAGGTTAAGTCCCCTGTCCACAGCCACACAGCCAGGGGCTGATACGCGGGTCTGAGAGGTCTTGCAAAGCTCACACTACGCACAGCACTGGAGTAGCAATATGCCTATAGCAGCTCTGTCCCTGGATATGAAAGGACCCAAACAGGGATAGAAAACAGGCACACAGGAGACAAATGATAATAAAGTTAAGGGTGGGGAAGAAAACAATCAAGAGTTCAGAAGGATTCGCAGGGTTGGCTACCTGGGGAGAGGACTGCAAAGTCTCCACAAAGGCAAGAAGGCTCTACGCTAGCTACAAACACTAGGCAGACCCCCTGCTCCCATAAAACATGTCTCCAAGTCAAGGAAAATCTAGCTGTCAGCTCCAGACCCACAGGGAAGCTGTCAGAGGAAGTGTCAGAGGAGACGAACTGTCAGGAACCTAGAGTCAAAAACTGGCGCAGGCACAGGGAGGGCTGGGTAGAGGGAAAGAGGGAGGAGTCACCCTCAAGGTGAGAAAAGCCCCAGGCCAATGCTCCAGCCTGGATTCCCAGAGCTGAGAATATGGTCTAGATAGGAAGTGATTAAGGCAGGAGTGAAGAATTTCCCCAAAGGTCAGGTCAGGGAAAGGACAGAGCTGGCACACAGCTGGGCAGGACAGAGGGCAGGCGTGCCAGAGAGGGACATGTGGACCCCCTCCATCTCACCAGCATCCCGGTGACCCTATCTCCTGCAATCCCGTTACCTGCCGCTTTCTACCACCAGCCAGCTCTGGGTGTCTTCCCCACACCTGTACAGAGGACACATCTGTTTTTCCAAAGGGCCAAGGGCTGAGGGATCCCCTAGTTGGGGAATCCTTACCACCTCTCTCTCAAGTGGCCCTAGCCAAGCCTTCTCCTAGGAAACCTCAAGTCAGGGTATTCAGAAAAGACCTCTGGTCCTTAGTTAATGGTAAACTTAGTGAGTCAATGTGTAAAGGGAGGGTGTGTCTGCTTTCCCTTCATATTATTCCAGGAACCTAGCACTGGGCTGGGCTACATCCTAGATGATCTGTAGCTACTGTCTGAATGCATGTAAAGGAGGCTGCTCTGAAATGCAAGCAGTATTTTGACTTCTAGGCAGAGGGTGTGATGAAGGCAGTTCATGGCATGGGACAGGACTGGATCTCAGACATCAGCAAACCTGAGCAGAGAAGGGGCAGGCAAGGGATGGGGGGGGGCTTCCAGCTAAGAGGGGCTGCCCTTTCCCCTCAGGAACTGTGGGGAAAACCAACAGCTGGGAGGCTACAGGGAAGTAATTAGAATGGATGGTTCCTGAGGGCCCAAGCAGCAGTATAGCTATATGACCTTACCCAACTCCCTCGGGAACTGGCTCTATTTTTAGCTTGCATAAAATGAAAGCATACCAAAATCCTTATATTTGGTTGCTATTATACTGTAAGAAAAAGGGTGCCAGGCAAGTGCAAGGTCCTGAGTTCCATTCCCATTACCCCCCCCCAAAAAAGGAATATATTTATTTCACTTGCCCTTAGATCACTTCCTTCAATTTTGGGAGGGGAGTGTCTCTTGGTTTTAAGGTTCCCAAGATCCATGAGGCAAAGATATTTTGGATGAATTATAACTATGGCTATGGCTTGGCTTGTGTTTCTTGGTTTGTTTTTAAACAAACATACCAGAGGCAGCATGGGGTCACAGAAAGCATTGCTGAGCAGGACTAGAGCCAAAGAGCCAATGGGTAATCCTGGCTCCACCGCTTACCAGGCTGGATGTTCCAGTTAAGTTCATCAGGACATCAGTACCTCACGTCCCATGGGGTTGCCGCAGAGCTAATTGGGATCAGTGCAAAATGTATATGCACAGCAAAGATGCACAGTAAGTGATCAACACTTGTGGGTTTAATGGTGAGTGGACTTTAAGAGTGATTTAAGACACATGTGTATACCTCAGGGTGCCTATCGCTCCAAAGTGCTGCCTTCTGGGCCTGCAGAGCATACAGCTACACCAAACCTTCTGACCCCACACACCTGACTTAAGTCCACCAAACATTTATTCACCAAACACAGTTCCCAGTGACCTCTCACTCCTAAAACCTAAATCCCCCTCGCCAGATGCAGTTTTCCTCCCATGGAGGCAATTTCAAAGCCATGCTGCGATTCTCAAGAACATTCCCAAAGGGGAGGTCCGGGAATGACCTCAGCAATACCAGTGTGCTAAGAAATCAGCTCGTAGTCTCATCAGAGAGCGCCCTTGAAAAAGACAGTGCTCATTTGGGACATAGGAATTCTGGTCTGCTTGTTTAAAAACAAAACAAAGCCAACCTCCTTCTTCAGCCACAGTCACACTTGGTGCCCTAGGATGGTGAGGCTGAAGGCCCCCTCAGAGCTGGCTCCTGCAGCCTTAAACACACACAGGCAAAAACAGAGGAAGAAGGAGAAATCATAAGTGGGCCAGCAGCACAGCTGGGGCTGGATGTGGGCTTCAGGCCGCCAAGTGTCCTGATTTTGCCAGCCCCCAGGCACCTATGCAAGTCTGGGGAGCCAGCCCTGCATTAGGACCCGAGCTGCCCCAGTCCCTCTGTCCTCACCCTAGGAGCCCCAGGTGGCCAGGTCGGCCTGCAGAGCTCCACCTCTCTGTCCCGCTTGGACCAGGACGGCTCTGTCTCAACACTGCCTCCCCACAGAAGCCTCTACTTACAGAGCACTTACTTTTTGCCATGTGGATCTCCATGTCAATAACATCGTTACTTTCTACGGATGAGGATCTTATGGCTCAGAGAGATCAAATTACCTGTCCATGGTCACACAGCCAGGGATACTGTCCAGGCCTGAGGGACTGAGCTGGGACCTGGCCAGCTCTGGAGGTTGAGTCAGTGAATGATGTGCTCCCAGCTCCCAGAAAGAGTGGCACGGCCCCCAGACAACGCCTGCTGGCACGTCTAGAGACCAGGAGAGATCACAGATCTCTCAGGAGAAGATCCGGAGTTTGGGTTAATACAGACTCGGAAAATTCAGGGAACTGACACACCTCTAAAAATTCTTGGCTAGCAGCTTTAATTTTCTCACCCACAAAGTCACCCACCAAAGCTGAAGTGAAATGCCGTCTTTCCTCCCCCTGAGAGAAAGTTGAGGCAAACAGTGGACTATCTTTGTGGACTGGGGGAATAATATTAATGTCAAGAAGAACAAAATAGCTTCGTGAGGAGGTGAGTTCCCTATCGCTGGAAGTAGATAAGAAATAGTGAGGTCCCCATTGTTGCAGGCGTGGTGGAAGAGTGTTCAGGTCTGCCCGTCCTGGGCTTGTCCCGTGGTGTTCAGGAGGAAGGAAAAGTGAGGCCCGAGGACAGCCAAGGAGGAAGTCAGCCCGGCAGCGCGCTGAGACTCACCTGGGTAGCCCTGTTCCTCCCCTCGTACAGCAGCAGCTCCTCTGACAGCAGGAGGGTCCGGGCAGGGTTGCAGAGATCTAGGGGCTGAAGACAGTGTACACGAGTGAGTGGGCAGCACAGACACGGGGTGCAGAGGAAGCAGTTTGCCAAAGCCAGCCGCAAAGAGCCCTCTCCTCCCCCAAGAAGCCACACACCCCCTCACACACCAGATGGAAACAGAAAAGCACTCCTGTCCTGTGCAGAACTGTGGCTGCCACCTTCCCCGCCAGCCCTCACCATGAGAGCTGTGCTCTCCGGCAGGAAGTCCAACCACATGCTTGGGCCCTCTGCAACTTCCCCTCCCCCGCCACCCACCCCTACACTGGGCTCCCCACCCCACATCTCCCATTCGTCCTGATGACGACTCCCCGGAAGTGCCCTTCTGTCAGAGCCCAGAGGTATCCTGAAAGCCACATGCCAAGAGATTTGGTCACTTGAGACCCTATAAGATGAGGTCTCTCTCTGCTCTACGTTCATAACACACTTGAGCTGACTCCTTCCCATTATCAGTTTGGAAGGAACCACTTCTCACCCAAACCTCTGGCTCCATCATCCTGTCCAGTGCAGCCCAGAGAAAGCACCCTGAGCTCTAGATTACCCAGCAGGACCCCTCCTCATGAGCATGTACTTTTGATGGCTTCTACCTGCCTAGCAATACCTGAAGGAAGATATTGAACCAAGTACCAACTGCACACAACAACCTGGATGGACCTCATAAATAATATGAAGGCAAAGAAGCAAGACCCAAATGAATATATGCAGTATGGCTTCATTAAATTTTTACCCCCTGTGGTATCGGGACTCGAACTCAGGACCTTGCACCTGCCAGGCAGGAGCTTATTCTACTGAGCTGTATCCCCAGTTCCTTCATTAATATTTTAAAAGAGGCCACATAAAATATGGTATTTAGGGAAATATACAGAGATGGAAAAATAAAGAAAAGTAAGTAAATGCTGACCACGAAGCTAGGCTGGAGGGTACCTCTGGTGGGGAGGGGGCATTACGATCAAGAAGAGATATGCGGGCTCCCAGGCTTCCAGCATCTCCCTTTGGCAGCAAGCTTATCTCTTTACTTTAGTGGATATTTGCTTTACAATTACTTGTTAAATTGAACGTGGAAGCATTATGCCATTTTTAGCTTGTACGTTTCCCAATATAAAAGTTTTCAAAAGATTTTCATAACTTTTTGAAAATCAGTTTTAATTTTTTTATCAAAATTAAAAACAAACACTGATCCCCCAGGGATGGCAAGACTTCTGTGCCACATCTGATGAGATCCACAGAAAGGCAAAGGTCAGGCCTTGCCGAGAGAGAGCCATAGAGGGAGAGGTATGCTTCCTGCCATGAGTACATCCCATCCCATTGGAGTCCACAGACCCCTGGATGGGACAGACCCAGGACAGGGTGCTGAGGAGACCAGAGAAGGACTTGAGCAGAAATGATGCCCTCGGAACTGTGTCATTTCTATGATCCTGGTGAGTGGATAAACTGTTTTCCTGGAATGAGGTTTGTCAATATGTATAAAGAGCTGTCAACATGTGTATGACCTGTGACCCAGTCTTTTCACTTCCAGGAGCCTTTCCCAAGGAAAATAATCATACAGGCAATTCATGCACAAAGTTTTCATCACAGTGCTGTTTACAGTAGCAAAAAAACAGACATAAAGATCTGAACTGAGAACGGGCTCAGTAAACATTGTATATCTACACCACACAAGAGTGACCACCACTATATAACCCAGGCTCAAAGAAATGCTCATGCTACAATTTTTGTTTAAAAAGGCAACTAGGGGGCTGGGGATATAGCTCAGTGGAATAAGCGCCTGCCTAGCAAGCGCAAGGTCCTGAGTTCGATCCCCAGTACCGCCAAAAAAAATAAAAATAAAAATAAAATAAATAAAATAAAATAAAAAGGCAACTGGGCCAGGTATGGTAACACATGCCTGTAATCTCAGTGTTGAGGAGGCTGAGGCAGGAGGATTGCTGTGAGTTCAAGGCCAGTCTGAACTATATAGTGAGACCTTGTCTCTAAACAACAAAACCAAAAAAGGCAACTGGATATAAAATATAGACTAAGATATGTTCTGTTTTTTAAATCTATATATTTATGTATGTATGACACTTAGGTATTTAAACCAGTTATATCTGTGTTATGGAACAAAGAAAGATTATTTTTTAAAGAGAAGAGAAAAAGTGCAGAAGAAAAGAAGGAAGAAGATGAGGAAGGAATAGGAGGAGAAGGGAGATTCAGATGAATCTCAGGTCACCAGTGAACCCTAGCCAGACATGTCTGGGTGACCAAGGGGAAGAGCTCTCCCTTTGTCAATTCTGAACAGCAAACTTCTGGATGAGCTGGAGAGCAGGAGCCTCCACAGGCAGGTCCTGGACATTCCAGCAAGGAGCTGCAGTGTGCCAGCCTGGCCCAGAGAGAGGAGGCTGTAAGCGGAAGGTGAGGACACTTTATGGCACATAAGCACATGCTTAGAAACCTCTGCTCACTAACCTGACCTCTAGAATCCTGAGCTTCTCAAGTCATTGCCTTTCCCAAACCTGGACCCTCAGTCCTGGGTGGGGCACTGCACCCTGAGTCCTGGGGTGAAGAATTCCTCTCATTCTCCTCTTTTCCCAGTGACACCCCCGGGGCCAGCCTCAGGCTCACCTGAACAAAGACAGGGAACACCAAGACTTTGGGGGCCAGGGTGACATAGGTGCCATAGCTTGAGTGCGGGACATGCGGCCTCAGGAGCGAGCAGTCCTGGTAGTTCCCTCGGCCCTTCACCGTCTGCACAGTCTTCATCAGCCGTGACTTCTTCCCCAGACCTGAGTAGGACTTCCCTTTAGTGGGACTCCCTGATTCTGTGGAACAGAGATGGGGGATGGTGAGGCATTTCCATCGCTCCTGTGAAGGATCCCCTTTGTCTGGACCTTGTGGCACTTACCCATAATCCTAGCACCTGGAAGGCTGAGGCAGGAGGCTTACCATGAGTTTGAGGTCACCTGCTAATTAGCACCATTGACTGACAATCTACTTTGTGCCAGGCCTCTGCAAAGAGCTGAGAACACAAGGAGGCTCCAGTTGGGTCTCGGGCCTCAACCAATCCCCCACACTCTAGTGAGAGACACTAATACATAAATACGCAACACCAGGGCCTAGTAACGATGAGGTGCAGCAGTCCCTGATAGGCATCCTGGTCTCCAAGTCAGATCTATTTGTTGGCCTCACAATTTTAAAAATCCAGAAACCACTCATATTTTTGAAATCATAATGGCTGACTTCACTGCACCTGCAGTGCCACATGGAACAAAGCATTGGCACCGAGACCACTGCCCTCTGTGGCAGAGAATCTGCTCACCCACTTGCCACCACCCCAGCCCATCCATCACCTCCCAGGCCCTGGATAAAGATCCATTCTCTATACAGGTGGCAGAGATCGTGGGCTTTGCCAGGGTGCATGTGGTCCACCCTCCACTAGTCAAGGAAGCCAGAGTCCCCTGGCTGACCACAGTCAGTCAATAAGCAGTAAAAAGTAGCACTTATACCGCTGGGCACGGTGGCCCCTGCCTATACCGGGGAGAGTGAAGGGGGACAGGAAGATCACCAACTTTGAGAACCACATGGGCAACTTAGGGAGCATCTGTCTCGAAATACAAAAAAAAAAAAAAAAAGATGAGCTGGGCCTGTAGCTCAGTGGTAGAACACTTGTTTAGCACGTGCAAGATCCTGACCTCAAACCCCAGCACTACAATTTTACAAATAAGTAGTACTTGCCACTGTCGTTCTTGCTAAGGAGCTCAGCTCTGAAGCCAGGTGGCTGTGCTCAAAGCCTGCTCCCACAGGGGCTAGCTCAGTGACAGTGAGCAGCTTACTTCACCCCAGAGTCCTCGTTTCTTCAACTGGAGTAAAAGTGCCCGAGCTACTGCGAGGGCTAAACAAGCTGCTCTGAACCAAGCCCAAGACAGTGCCTTGGATTAGGAAAGGTACAGGGAAAGTCAGCGCCCGAATTGTCATCATTTGCAAGCAGGAGCCCTGTGGGACTCTGGGAATATAGATACCATCACCTCCACTTGGCCATTAGCTCGCAAGTTACTACAGAGGAGGGCACCAGCAGGGAGAAGAGCAAAGAGCGAAAGGCCATTTGGCATGGGAATCCCTCTTTTGTTCTTTTGGGTTTGGGTACCAGGAATTGAACTCAGGACCTTGTGCTTGCTAGGCAGGCACATATGCCACTGAGCTACATCCCCAGCAAGGGAATCCCTCTTTAAGGGGACACTGAGGGACACACTCTGTCCCAGAACAAGGGGTGGTATGCAGTTCTTCATCATGTCCCATCCAATGGGCAGAGGACTAAAACTCAAAGTAGCTAGAAAGACAGAGATTCCTGGACACAGGAGCAGGGAGACCAAGCACGGAGCAATCAGGCTCTACGCACACCTTAGCCCTCTTCCAAGGGTTGCTGCTACTAGGAGGCAGCCAGCGAGGCCCTCCCCGACCTGGGTGCCCACACTGGGCACCCTTCCGGCCCCAGCCCTGAAAGCCAATGGGGTAACAGGTGGCCTGACCCAACTACCCTCAGGGAAGCTCCCCACCAACGCAAGGTCGCGGCCTGGAGGAAGCACTCAGCCCAGAAGGTTTCACACTAGCTTCCACCTCCCACCCCCTACCCTTTCTCACCAAGAGGCGAGAAAAACAAGTCAACCTCCCCTGCCCCCACAAGTGACCATGATCACAGTGATCACACCATGATAAGCAGAAAGTTGGAGTCAAGGACGGGGTAGGAGGGGCAGATGCAGGGAAGAAGTTACGAGGTTCTTCATCCCATCTGGCCCCAGGAACATCTGCGCAGCCAGGCCCTGGTCCCTCTGCACAGCAGTGGAGTTGGGTAAGACCCCTGAGCTTCAGCACTGACTTCCCAAGTCAGAAACTGGCTAAGCAATTCTGAACAGACTCCTTCCCTCTCTGAGTCATTTTCTTCTTTACAGAGTGGGAGGTAAGTGGATCACGGCCTCATCTGGGAGCTCACACAAAGGGTCTGGCTGGAAAGAACTTGGTGAGTTGTGCGGGAGGATGCCTGGGCTGTGGATCATCCTGAAACCTAAGCCACTCAACAAGCCGTCCATCACAGCTGGTGGGAGCCTAGTGAAGGCTGCTGGGTCACAGGCCATACCATGCCCATGGCCACAGGGTCACGGGCAAACTAGGCAGACTAATTTGACATGGAATGAGTCTAGACTGGAGATAGCAAAACCATGCAGGACTGACAAGCAGGGGACTGAGGCCACCTAGGCCAGCGTCAATAAAGGGTACCTTTGCACATAGCAAAATCTGAGCTTTTGGCCCCAAGTTGCTGACTTTTTTCAAAATCCATGTCGTCCCTTCCCTGGCCCAGTTGCCCAAGGCTGTCCAGGAATCTTCTTCTTGGGCCTAAGAGGCTCACATCAACTCCTTTACCCATCTTTCTGCCTTCAGAGAGGCAAGGTCTGCTTAACCACAGTTATGGACAAGGAAATTAAGTCCCAGAGTGACATGGGGCAAGAAAGCATGGCTCCCCAGAACTGACTTTCCAAGGATCTGCTTTTAGAACCATCCAGATTGCAACCCAGTTGCTGAGCTCTGTGAAGGCAACTCATTTACTTCCCACCTGCTACCTCTTATGACAGTGTGTGGTCCCCTTCTCCTCTAACACCTGCTTCACTAGCCAAACACAATAATTATACAGCTTTGCTCTCAGCTTCCGAGGCAAGCCCTGGCAGCTATCCTGCTCTGGCAGCACTGAATCTGAGGCTAGGCTGCCTGCTTGGGGCAGAAGACAGTGCCCAGGGTACCACCAGCCCCACAGAATATGCCAACTATAGCCCAGCAGGCGCTCCAGGCCCCAGAAAGGCACCAGATCCTATTCAACTCAGGATGGCTCAACCTCCTCATGAATGGCTACCTCCTGGCAGCCCAGCCAGCAGGCTCAGAATCAACTCCCTGGTGACAGCCTTAACCTCTGGACAAGCCTGAATGTGTTCAAGGGAAACTTTGTGTCCTGAATTTCACCCTCTCCTCTGAACCCCAGACCTAGGAGCTATAAAGACTTTTTTTTTTTTTTTGGTAGTACTGGGATTGAACTCAGGACCCTGCGCTTGCTAGGCAGGCGCTTATTCCACTGAGCTATATCCCTAGCCCCTAAAGACTTAATCCTTGATAAAGAGCAAATATGTCCTGGAATACCAAAAGGATTATTACTATGAAAAGTAAATAAAGTAAAGTCAAGGTCTTAATATAATACATTCCAAAAGCTACCATTGTTACAAACATGATCATTTCCTTACGTGTCCCTCCCAAAGCTTAGATAACTGTGCCTTTCTTAGTATTATATTCTCAGAGGAGAATGAAATATAAATACAGCTTGGGAGCAACCACAGAGGTGCCTCTCAGGCTGAGAGGGACTCAATCCCTCACCACCCAGCTAGTGTCCATGTGCCCACAGCAGGTGACACACCTCTGTGGCTCCCTAACTCCACGGCTGAAATTCTACTGCTATCTTCCAGACGTGTGTCTGGTCCTCAGAAATATGCCAGGCCTGGCCCTGTCCTTAATGAAGTCACCATTTAGCAGTGACATCTTCACTGTAATCTAATGTGCCACAACTAAAAGCTTTTAGACACTTATTGTTGAATCATGATAGGACTCCTCCCTAGAAGGAAGACAACTTGATTTCCAGCAGGCCAAGCACAACTGCCCAAAGGCTCCCAGAGGGGAGAGAAAAGAGGTACCTTGGATCACCTGTCCAGAGCCTGATTAGAGCCCCTTTCCCCACAAAAGACACAGTGCTCTCCCAAGTGCCCACCCTAAGAATCGTGTTCCAGGGACCAGTGGAGGAGAACAGCAAAGAAGCAAGTCTGCGCAAGGCTGGGAAATGGCCGGTCTCAAGGAAGGAGGTCAAGGGCATTCTGAAGGCACCACAGGAAGGCTCCAGCACAACCTAGGTAGGCATCGGAAGGCACTTGGCAAGGCCGGGCTCAGCCTCCCAGGTATCAGCTGGACTTTTGGGTCAGAACACTCCGGCAAGTACATGAGGGCCTAACGGAATGCCCAACAGAGACCCATATCTCAGACTTCCTGGGGGGAAGGGATTCATTTGGAGTCCAGCCTCCAACTCTGGCCAGAATGTAAAGGCCAAGAGAGAAGAGTCCACCCAAGAGCAGAGACTTCTGTGCCCTTCAAATATGACCACCTGTGTCACTTGGCTCAATATGCAGGCGACTGCTCACAACCACATTCTTATGCAATCCTCCCAACAATCCTTTGTGTAGGATTACTGACCCATATTATAGATGAAGAAACTAAGGCTCAGGAAGGGCACATAAGTTGCTCAAAGTCACACAGCTAGGCCTCCAACCCGAAACCTCTAGCTCTACATGCACAACTCTCTTCTGTGCCGGCCTCACCATGTTGCCTACAGTCCCTAACTTAGACAGTTGCTCAGTAAAACTGGATGACACCCAACTGAATGCCTGAGTCCTGAGCATCCCACCTGTCAGAGGGCTCTGACAGACCCTGCTCTCCCTGCTCAGTTCTGGCTTCAGACACTGATTGAATGAGGGAGGGGAGGCACCAAGAGAAAAGAAGGGCTGTGTCAGCATGCTGGGTAACTGTGACTCCACCTGAAAGGCCTCCAAATTTGGAGGAAGGGGCTGGCCAGGCCTCAGCAGACCTCTGCCATCACAGGGCTGTGTGGGCACAGCAATGGGGGTCAGCTCACCTTCAGGGATGGTATCCTCCTGGTACACAGGCCGCAGCAGCTGCAAGGGAAAAACAGGAAAACCAGCTCAGCCCCAGGAATGGGCCAGGATGGCCCAGCAGGCTGATGGGCACTGGGCCTAGGGAACGGGATGTGAAGCATCTTAAGGCACCAGGGATGAACAGCAATGCTGCTAACCAGCTGAGGGAGAGAGGTCAGTGAGAACACAGCAGCTCAGAAAATGAGAGTCAAAAGAGGCTTTATGTGCCACAAAATCTGACCCCTTGGCAAGACCCCAACAGGCTGTTCCAAAACATGCTCCATGGGTCACTGGAATGGTGGGACCCCAACAACCACACCGTAAAGGACACTGCCATTGAGGAAGTTTGGGGAAAGCTAGGTTAAGCAAGGTTAAACCATCTTCTTTACTGCAGGATGCCCTCAGAACTTTGAACAGCCTAATGTACACTGGCGATTTCCCCAAATGGAAGAGAGTACAGGATATTTCCCAAACTCATGCAACCTCAGAACACTTTTTTCCCAGAGTACCTCATGGGACTAGTGTTTTGGGGAATGCACTTCATCATCTCCTCCTATAATCATGCACTACCTAATTTCACACCTTGTACAATAGAGAATTTACTACCTACCGAGGTAGCCCATCCCACTGTAGGCAAGCAAAGCTGGTAGAAAGCTCTTCCTGCGTGTGAGCTGACATCTTTCAGCCTGCCAAGCCCTGGTCCTGGGTCTGTGCCCTGAGGCTGCACAGGCCATCTGTACTCTCCGCGACATCACGGCAGAGGCCAGAGCTAGTACAGACATCATCTTGCTCAACACTCCCAGGGCCTTGCTGATTCCTCAAACCATCATTTTGAGTCTTTGAGACTTCCTGGCTCCTACAGAGACCCAATACCCTTCCCCTTCCCTATGCCAGCTGCCCATACCTGGCTCCCAGGGTTCAGCGGGGCCAGGATGATGTAGTTGGGGTCGGTGGGGGTGGTGGCACGGGACAGTGCTGGCAGGGTGTGCTGGCCTCCATGCTTGCCCACCTCGGTATAGCGCTCCCAGCCACCAAGCAGCAGCCCATCCGAGCTGTCGCATACCAGGTGGCAGCTGTGTCGCTGCTCAGGCCGTGCCTGGGCCCCATGGGTACAATTCTTCTCCCTCTTGTTGGGGGGTGAAAGCAGGTCATGTGTCGACTTGCAGGAGGCCCTCCTCAGGACCCCACCATCTGGCCCTGGCTTGACCTGGGGGACCATGCGCCACACGAGCAGAATGATCTCTCTGGGGCAGCTCCTGGAAGGTTGAGGGATCACACAGAGAAGCGGAGTCAGCCAGGGTAGAGGCGTCTGCAGGGCAGAGAGGAAGAGGAGGAGAGGAGGAAGCATACACAGGGGAGAGGCTCCTAGTATCAGGGGATATAAGAAGCCACATAAAGTAGAGACAGCAAAGGGGTCTCATGGGTTAACTCTAACCTAAGCTCATTTAGTAGCAGATGAGAAAGACCCCAAGGCTAAGGCCAGGCTCAACAGGAAAGAGCACTAGACTCAACTCATAATGCCTGTTGTGGAGAAGATACAAGCAAATCACCTCACTGCAGCCTTCATCTAGCCATCCTAGAAGCAAACATAAACGGGCCCATTCAGAGCTTCCTTCAAGGGGTTATTCAATGGGTCCAAACATTTAAAATAATTTTTAAATTGTGCAACTGAAACCCATACAATATCTATGCACCCTTAAAGAATGGGTTTAGCTCTTAGGTAGCAGCAATAATTAGCTAATGTGGAAAGTGACCCATTGGTGCCACAATAGGAACCACAGGATCTGTTGAAAATGGCTTCCCTGCTTTGTGCTCTGAGATCAAAACTGCTTAGAGACTGAGCCTTCCTTTTCAGGCCAAGAACCCAGTTCCCTGAGGAGCAAAGTAAATTGCTCGCAGCTGGGCAGAGGAGGGGCTGGCAAGAGCAGGGCAGGACAGCCAACGTGCCCAGGGCCAGGGTGGGGGAGATATGTCATCAGCCCGAGACCCAGCCATGCCCTGCCCCCTTCACCGGATCTCGTGGGCCAGCTCCACACATTTCCAGTGCTCCACCGGCCTCTCATTCAGTTGCAGCACCGTGTCCAGCTGCTGCAGCCCTGCTCGCTCTGCTGGGCCCCCTGCAGGAACAAAGAGAAGCCATTCAGGGGTTCCTGAAGCCCAAGATGCCCTCGATGGACCTAGAGTCATTTCTTTCATAGTAACCTCAGGAAAGGGCCCTGCTTTTTCTGTTTCCTCACCTGTGAAATGAGGGTCCAAACCTGGTGGCTTTTGAGAACCAGGAAGTCAGACACCCTTAGCCCTCACCTCTTTCCAAGCCTTCTCATCCCAGTTCCAGGCCACTTCTCCTCCCCAGGCCCCACCCACTCTCCAGGTTCTGGCCCACTGAGAACCCTTGCATGCTGCGGGCTCCCCGCTTCATTCATCCCTCTTGCCCCATCGGTTGCAACCCTGTGCCATCCCTGTGCAGGCGGGGGGGGGGGGGGGTGGCCTGATTGCTGAGCCCTGGCTTCTGCCCCTAAGATACATCCTCTGTGACAAGAAAAAGTCCACTTGTGGAAAGAACAGAAGAGATGACTTAAATGCTAATCAGGCTTGTAGCAGGGTAAAATACTAATTCCAAAAGAGCTCATCAGTGACTCATTTTCCCCCACAGTCATTTCAGAAAATCAGGTTTCATTTGTCCCTGTTCAAAATGATTGGCAATCAAAATAGGAAAACCTATTTTCACTTTGATAAAAACAACAACAAAAAATTGTCAGTGTGTTTTTATAAACCTCAATTCCATCTGTGGTCATTTAAAAATATTATTCTTTTCACTTGAAAACCCAGGAGCTCTCCAGTGTGGGGTCTCCAGCCAGTTCTATCCTATCTGCAAAGCCCAGGTGGTTGGCAGGCAGGCAGGGCTTGGCATCCCCCAAGTGGCGAACTTACCAGAATCCACAGCCTGGACTCGGACCGGAGAGTCGCAGCAGATAGTGAAGCCAAAGCCGTCCTCACCCCTTGGGATAGTGATCTAGAACACAATCCTGCCCAGTCACTCCCAGAAGCTGCGAGGCCGGGAAGCTCACAAGCCCCACCCAAAACCGCCCTCCTCTCCAAGGGAACCAGAGCCAAGAAGCAGCTGGTCAGTCCCTCACTGGCCCTGTCTCGACCCAGCCACCCTGACACCTGGTTGTGGGCCGAGTAGGGGGTCTGAGAACTCAGGAGGTAAACCCCAGATGATGCAGAGAGAGCCAGGAATGGACGGGTCTCTGGGAGAGCAAACTTGCAGCCCCAGCCCTCCACCCACAGCCCATAACACCTCTACCTCCATGTTGCTATGACCCAGTGCCTCTCTTCCTTTACTGCAAAGTCTTGGGCCTTTGGCCCAGGGCTAGTCTTGTGCTGAGAACCCAAAGACAAAGTCAAGCCAGGCCCTCCTTATACACAGAAGAAGGAAAACCAGGCACACTCACTTGGTCAGGGGCCAAGGGTCAGGGGAAGAGTGCAGAGGACCCCAGGGTAGTCATAACAAGTGAGAGGACAAGCAAGGGCCCAGAAAGGCCTCCTGGGTGGGCCTGAACTAACAACTGACCACTGTGCCTTCTGAGGGCTGTGGGCATGGCAGGGCTACAATGCCCACTTTCAGAGGGCCTGTGAAAGGTCCTACCGTCTGCACGTTCTCCTCAAAACAGCACACGAGTACTGAGCTCCCACTCTACGGCAAGCTCTGCTGAGATACAGAAGTATGAGGTTTTGGTCTCCTGTGGGGCATGAGGGTGCACAAATCTCTCCAAAGCAAAGCAGGGTCTGATAAGCAATAGGAAAAAGCAGGAGGACTACAATATATGCAGTGCTCTGAGCTTGGATATCAGCCTCCACCTTAGCAGTAGAAGGCTCTGGGGAAGGGCTGAATCAGTGAGGGTGGCCTGGCATGGGCAGTGTCCTTGGCAGAAGGATATAGAGTACGGCATGGCTGCCTGCTTACTTGGACTGCTAAAGGGGCAAAGTCAGAAAAGGGATTCAGTGGGGTCCCAAGAGACACCTTCCCCGGTGGTGGGACTTAGTGTGGGCTTTGTAGAGCCATAGGGAAGATGTCGCAGGCTGGAGGAAACCACCAGCTCAGCAAGCCTGGGAAAACCCCAGGCCTTGTTCTCCTTCCTTCAAGGGTTGTCGTTTCAGACTGGGTACCTGTTGTCATCTGCCTGCTGTTCCGTAGCCAGGCATGAGGAAAGGGAGCAGGCGGGGTCCCAGGGCCACCAAGGCCCTTGGAAACTGCCAGGGGCTCTGAGGTTCTGCTTCCCACCAGCCCTCGGCCTGGATTCAAAGCAAGTTTGTAAAACAGGAAACCTGACAGACAAGGGGAAGGGGGAGGGGGCAGGAAAATACTCTGTTCCCATAAGAATTCTGGGAAAACACGCAGCTAACACACGAAGAAAAAAAAAATGGAAAGAAAGAAGGAAAAACAAACCCAGGAGTGAGTGTGGAAAGCTAGGGGAAAGGAGTAACCACTAATTGCCCAGCCCATCTGAGCAGGAGAGGAGACATCAGGAGCCCCATCCCCTCCATGAAACCGGGTGGCTTTTCAGGAGACTCACAACCCACCCTCTGCCCATGCGGAAGCTGGATCGAAAAGCCCTTCTAACATCTCCACAGTCCTCTTCCACCATGCACGTGGCCTCTCCTGCCTGGCTAACAGGTCCCAGCCCCTGGATTGAGGGCTAATCATATTTGGGGATCACCACAGAGGTTCCACACCCCAGGTTCCCTGGTGCTGGCAGGGGCAGGAGCCCCTCCACTCCTGCACTCCTGAGTGCAGCCCTAAGAAAAGCCAGACCAGGGATCAGAGCAACCCAGGGGAGGGCAGAAGGAGCAGGACAGAAGGTGTCAGGAAACGAGCACACCTCCCAGATCGGAGGGCCAGGCAGAGTTGCATGAAGGAAGCAGGTGATGCTTGTGCAGTGCTGAGAGGCTGCTGTCCAACAGGTCTGTCCATCTCTGCGGCACTGAGAAGGCAGCTTTCGTGCACCCATTTAACAGAGGAGGATGCCAACTGAGGCTCAGAGTATGTCCCTCCCCCAGCCCTCTGCTCTGACTTAGGGCCTCAGGTGAGGGGCAGGGGAGCTCTCACTCTGGGGCCACCCCAGCCCCTGACAGGCTGCCCTTCCCGGAGCCAGTGTGTGCACTCTCCTGACTCCCCAGTCTCAGCCAAGCTGGCAGCTCACTTCTGCTCCTCCGCCTGGTCTGGGGGCTCTGTGGCACTTGGACCTCACTCCCCAGCTGTCACCAGAAGAATGAGGCAGACGTTGCGCCTAGCCCTTCCCATGTATCAGACCACTTATTCTCACAGCGTCAGCCCTGGATACCCCTGTTCCTATTTTAGGGACAAGGAGATTGAGGCTCAGAGAGGCAAAGTGGCTTGCTCAAGAGCCACAGGAATAGGAGATAGAACTGGATTTAGGACCAGATCTGACAGAAAGCTTGTTGCTGGTTTCTAATGCAGGAGTCATCTTAAGCTCTGGGTCCTAGAGCTCCAGGCCCCATCCACACTTGAGCTCGGCTGCCCTCTGACACCAGCATGCCCTGGTCTTCTTGCCCGTAGTCCCAAGGAGACCAGGGACTTCATGACACGCCATCTAGTGCTCTCTCTGTTCCACTGTTCTGCCCCCAGGGGAGCATAGGACAAGGCTTGCAGGGCAGCACCTGAAGGCTAGGAGGCTGGAGAGAGGACCCTTGGTCCCCTAGCAGCAGGTGCAGTACAGGGGACCCCTCTTGGAGTCTCTCAGGGACCTACGCACTACCTGTCAAAGGAACTGGGATTCAGATTCCAGCCTGGTCATTAAAACAAGCAGAGGAACTTCTCTATATTTTAAGTCAAAACAATTTTTGTGCTCTCTTCCAACTTCCCCAAATCTGGACATCTCTTGCCTACACCTTCCCTGACCTTATCCCCTGTAATAAGAAAAATAATGCCTCAGTGCGATTCCAGAAGAGGCCTGGGGGCTAACGGGACCAACACTCCCGAACCACAGGCGCCCTGAGCCACCTCGAGGCATCAAGGCAGGAGGGAGGAAAGTCGTGCACATACATGTACACAGAAACATCCCATCTCATGTGCAAGTCCACACCAATGTACACAGAGGGCCAAGCTGGCACTGCTATCCCAAGAGAAGCAGGAAAAGTTAGCAAAAACACAAAGCCGCCCTCCAGAAACACCCCTCTGATCAGCCACAAAGCTATTTGCAATCTTAGACTTGAAATGTCCTTTTTAAAATCCACATGCCCTCCCCCGATAAAAAGGACAGAAAATCTGCTACATAATCTCTCCAAGGACACCCTGCAGCCACCAGTTAGAACAACAGAGAGCCAGGCCTTATTAGCCCTTAATGCAGGGTGGCAGGTAACAGGCTGGGCCTTGGGTCAGGTTCCTGCCTCTACCCCTCCCCCAAGTCAAAATGAGCTTGTGGGGAGCCCAAAGAGGTGAGGAAAGCCTTGTGGGTAGAGAGGTCCTGCTCCAGTGAGCCCCCACCCAGACCCCCACACCCCTCAGTTCCCCTCCTCCGAGGGACCAAGCACCCACCTGCCGGTAGCGCCGCTCCGAGCACACCTTGCAAAGCCCATTGAAGCGGTTCATGGCTGCGGGTCCTGCCTCGGCTGCCGCCCCATGAAAACCCAGCTCTCCCCCCAGCCTCGGGGCCGCACTGCGCCCGTCAGCCTGGCATGACCGCCCTGGGAAGCCCGCCCTGCAGAAGAATGGCAGGAAATCACCTCTCACCTCCCCAAGCCCTGTCTGCGCTGTGTGCCTCTGCAGATAAGCCCGAAGGCTTCCTGAAACCCCAGAATGACAAGGAAGAGGGAGAGTTTTATATTAAAATTCCTGTCAACTAGTTAGTATTCCTCGGGCTTGGCGGGGAGAGGGCGCCTTTGTTCTGGCTGCATTCTCCGCCATGGGCCACTTTGTGATTCCAATGTTCTCACAAACACCCCTTGCTACCCTGCAGAGGAGAACCCAGGCAGAAAACGCGCCTCCCCTGCAAGTCCCAGGGTCCCCAGTAGCACATCCAAGGGATCAACCCCGCCTAGTCACTCTGAGGGGTTGAGCCTGTGGACATCCCATCTCAAAACAGAGAGCCCAAAACTTGTGGAAGCTGGGGACAGCCTGCCACCCTGAAGCTGCTTCAAAGTCAGTTGCCTCTGCCATGAAAGGGGCTGGCCCCATGAAGGGTTTGATGATATATGGACCATAAAGTCAGGCTTGGAAGGGGCTTCCAAATTATCAGATGACCCAGGCTCCTCGTGCTATCAGTGAAGAAACTGAGGCCAGAGAGGTTAAGGTCATCTAGGAGGACAGAATCCAGGACCCGTATCCTGCCTTGGAGTCCTAGACAGCAGCACAGCATAACCCAGCCCCCCTGTCCACCTGGGAACCCCTGGAGAAGCCACCCACCCTCCCCATCCTTATGACAGAGGGTGTGCCCTGACTGGTTCACGTGTGAACTGAGGGCAAGTGGCCCAGGTGTCTGGGCCTCTGTTTCCCTCCTGCACCATTCAGGAGTTCAACAGGTAGCTGCTGTGGCTCTCCACAAGCCTCTGGCAATCACACTCTCCTGGGTGAG
This sequence comes from Dinomys branickii, assembly GCA_004027595.1. Lineage (NCBI taxonomy): Eukaryota > Metazoa > Chordata > Mammalia > Rodentia > Dinomyidae > Dinomys > Dinomys branickii. The sequence continues at coordinate 3,922 of PVLD010004509.1, read as the reverse complement.
TCCTGTGGATGTCTCTGAGTGCACAAGCCCAGGAAAATCCACAGCACCTCAGAACAATGTCTCCAGGGGCTCCCAGCTGCATGCAGAATGCAGCACAAAGCAAGGTTTTCCAGAGCCACCAAGAGACCTGAACTGCTGATGTCCACCTAATTCCCACGAGCCACCATGCAGCTTCCTGGTCACCGTCCTGTCTGTGCTCAGCAAGAACAGAGAGAGGGAAGAAGGTCTTTTGTGGTTCCTCTCTAAAGCCAGAGGAAGACTTTTTGTTTTGTTTTTTGTTTTTACAGTGCTGAGAACGGAAAGCAGGGACTTGGGCATGCTAGGCAAGCACTGTGCTACTGAGCTACACGTCCAACCCCAGAGTAAGCTTCAAACTACAAATGAAGCCACATAAACAGACCTGGGAAGTTACTCTTACACTACACTGTCCAGCACAGTAGCAACTAGACACACACACAGGATAAAACTAACATAACTTAAAACGAGACAGGAGAAGGTATCAAAGATGCTCAAAATATAATATTACACACACACACACACACACACACACACATACACATGCACACACACATATATATATACCAATTTCCCAAAACAAATGTAATTTCTATGTTTCACAAATATTTAACAGCTACATTTTTACAAACAAAAGTTGCTATTCAGTTCCTCATCACAGACTGTGCACCACAATGGCCAGACTGTGAACACATGGACACATTCACAGCTCTGTCCTAGTACCTAGCACCAGGTCTGGTGCACACACCATGAATAAATGAGGGAGTGAATTAACTGCGTTAGTGATGCAAAAATCTTCATAGATGACACCGCAGCCACAGGTAAGACGTTATGGAACACGCCAACATCATACGTTCCCAGCCAGAGCACACACAGACAAGAGCATGGCCCAGTACACTCAGAAGACTGCCACACCTTCCTCAGAGCTGGCCTCCACCTCTTTCTGGCTGTGTGACCACAGACAATAACCTCACCTCTCTAAACTGTGTCCCCTCATCTGTAAAATGGAGCAGCAATAGCCACAGGGCTACTGATCACTGGGAGTTTGTGTTTTCTTCTCTAAGTTGCTAGAGGAAGCCATGGATCACCCGCTGTGCTCTGAAAAAAGGCCTGGCAAATTTTGGAGAATTCTCCCAAATCCCCATGTGAAGTTTCTCTCCAAATTCTCTAGAATCCATAGGTCTCAGGTTTGGAATCACAGCTCCCCCAACCTTAGCCAGCCTAACCTGAGAGGGTGGTTCAGCCACGGTGCCTGGCGGCCTATGAGAAGGGGAGGATTCTGCTCCTAGAGGTCACAAGTCCTATCAGAATGTACCAAACCAAATGCTGCCTTCTCTGGGGGTCTTCCCGGCAGAAGCACTGATGAGGAGCAGAGTGGAACCGATGCTCAGTACCACCAGCCCCACCCGGGCTGCCCCCACGTACCTGGACCTTCTCCCCGCTCTCAGGGTCTCCACTTCCTGGCATTCTCAGGAGTGGGTCTGGAAGGTGGCAGAGCAGAATCAGAAAACTTGTGGTAGCATAGGAGGGCCCATTCCATGACGACAGAGGACAGGGTGGGCAACAGGTCCGTGTGGCTGCCTAGTCCACTCCTGGCCTCCAGGAAATATGGATGCCCAAGGCCTGGGCCAGGCATGGGCTCAGGAGTCAGGACTGCATGTGGGAAGGACAAAACTGAAGGGAATGCGAAATCTAAGTCCTGGGTCTCAGAGCTCACGCCAGGGCCCAAACACACTGCTTGCAAAGGTAGGTGCCCAAGGTCAGTAAGGCAGCCCCAAGGGGCACTTTGAGTCACGGATGCTGGGATGAGGACAATCAGGAAGCTCTAGAATCTTCTGTGAACAAGGGCAAGGGGCTGACCATGCAAGGTCAGGCCACAACCTTCTCCCAAAAAAGTCCACTCAGATAATTGACAGTGTCCAGGGAGCGAGTAGCCTGCAGCCTGCATTCTAGCAGAAGTTCTTGGGAAGTCTCTGGACCTCACAGCTTAACAGCAGCCATGGGAGGCAGACGCCACAAAACACAGGTCCTGGCACTACCGTGCAGGAAGGGAGTGGGAGAGCGGAGTCCGGGGGGAGCAGAAGAGGTGGTATAGGTACCTCTTAGGAGCCGCAGCCGCCTCCTGGCCACCTTCAAGTGCTTGGTCCAGCCCATGTCCTCTCCCAGAAGGTAGTACCAGCCACTGATCTCCTGTCATGAGAGAAAGAATAACACATTCAGAGAAGGGAAGCAGAGGGCTCCAGCCAAGCAGCCATCAACTTCCTTCAAAGAGCAGCAGCTGGGCACCATCCCTTAGAGGGCAGACACACCCCTGCCTCCCCAGCCCACACTACCACATCCACACCTCCAGGAGGACAAGACTTTCTTCCCCTCTGCTGACTTCCACAGCCTCTCATCCTTGGAAGACAACCATCAACTTCCTCTGCCTCCCTCAACCCACTAGACTGTACACAGGCTCTCTGACGTGCCTAGCATGGAGCCTGGCATGCAGTAGGAACTCACTAAATGTTTGTTGACAGAATAGAAGTAAAAATGGGATGGAGAGGCCAAAGAGCAGGCTTCTTATGGCCCCTGCAGTCTCTGCAGGAGCATCTTACCTATGGGGCAAGGACAGGCACACCAAGAGGGCCCCTGCAGCAGGCCACAGGTGACAGACCCACTGCTGTTACTCAGGCCTCAGTGGGGCACCATGTGACAGACAGATGCTCACCCAAGGACCAAGCCCACCTGTACCAGTGTAGGTCTAGGTGGGACAACATTCCAGAAGCTCCCCTGGGACTTACCTTGTTCGGAGTCAGGAGGGACCTCACCCCGAAGCTCATGCAGCCAATGAACGCACGCTGCCTGGGAGAAGAGCAGAGAATCAGTGTCCCCCACAAGGCTGCGCCAGAGCTCAGGCAGCAAGGATCCCAGTTGCCCCATGCATTGCAACTCTGAGCACTTCCATCTGTACCAGTTCTTCTGATTCTTCCTCGTGGGCAGATAGGAGTTCTCTCCAGTTTACAGAGGAAACACAAGGCTCAAACCGGTTCCCTTCACAGGGCCACAGGACAGAAGTCAGGTCTCAGAGAAAGGCAAGGGTCTTAGGTCTTGGTGAGGCCCTCACACTACCAACCCCAGGAGCTCAGACAGCCTCATAGGTCTGAGATGTCCCAGTGCTGGGAGGGTGAGGAAAGCTGGACCCCACAGAGCTCTCAGCCCCCAACTCAGGCAGGACTTGGTGCTCAAGAAGTTTTGTCTCAGGTCCACAGACCAAGAGCCAAAGATATCTAACACGCAAAAGTGGTCAGGACCCATCTGACCTTGTAGCCAGCGGGGCAGGCAGCATGAGGCAGGGCCAGGCCTCAGGTGAGGGGCTGAGTTCAAGCCAGACTTCTCAGTTCAGAGGAATTTAAGGTTCCCGAAGGATGTCTGCCATGGAGCCTCAACATTCAGCCATCAGGAACTGATTAATATTTGACAGCTTTTTAATAATGGTGACATAAATTAATATTAATATTAATAAAATGTAAAACAAACCCTTATATTTGTTGGAGAACAGGAAGTTTATAAAGCTATTATTTGATGACAGGTCTGGACCCGCCCCCACCCATAGCAAGACAACAGGGTGGAGCCGGGCGGTCCACTGTGAGCATATGTGCTTTCCCACCCCCAACCATAGCAGTTTGTATACACCCCTGTATGTCATAGTATAGTCTGAGGCAGCTGTATCTCTTCCCAAGGTGAGAGTCCAAGGATATAGATAAACCCAGGAGTACAGTTATTATCACAGGGAAGATGACTGATTGAGTGGTAGGGCAACAGAGATGAGGGAGGAGAAAAAACGAACTGATCAAAAGGGCCATCATCTGTGTAACCTGAGTAACAAAGATGAAGGTAACATTATGTAGGACAGCATCCAGAGCTA